>NW_010578581.1:173923-184339 GCF_000705375.1 Tinamus guttatus | reverse complement strand
TGGTGCCCATATCACCTAGTCCACTGTACAATTTTATGCCCTGGCAGTACTCCATGTCCTGTTCCTTTATTCCAGAGCTAAAATAAACTTAAGTAAATAAACACTCATTTTTATTTCCCTTCTCTTCTTTCATCACAGAATATCCTCAAAGAATATTCCATGCACACTATTCACACAAGTGTCTTCATTTAATTGCACAGGTAATTCACCACATGTGTTTACCAGGCCAGAGGAGCACAGAAACATTTTTGGCATGAAAGAATGGGAAACTGGGAAGCGATGAATGAAGCATTTGCTATTATGTTTGTACAACCAGACACTGTGGGCACAACCAGGAACAACAGCGATGTCTGCAGCTTAGAAATCTGATTTCCACGAAATTGTGCTGGAGAAAATTAGTCACTAAAAGCTCTCTCTAAAAAAAAAAAAAAAAAAAAAAGAAAAGAAAGGCAGAAGAAAGCCAAAAAGAACAAAATGAATTAACTTGGAAACAGCAGTAGAACATTGAAGATAATTGCAGCATTCTGTAACACCTATTCTAACATCTATTATTCTATTCCATTATGTCTATTGCTGATTTTAAGCATCAAAATGCCAAACACCTCCAGGAATCAGTGTTTTACTGCTAAATGGTTTACCACAATATGAACATAGTTCAGATGATCCTAATATGAGGTTGGAAAACAGCACACTAAAACATAACACATTGAAGAGACAGAGCTGTACTGGAGAGGCAAATTGAAAAGATGCCTCTCTGCAACAGTCTGGAACAGTTTTCAATGTGCCATTGCTATTTAGATAACATTCTGACAGGCACTTTACAAATTGCTAGGAATTTATGGGCCAGATCGTGACACCATTACTCATGCTGAAAAAAGAGCATATAGCTGGAGTAGCCCTACTAGCGTCAGCAGCCTACCAGACCTCAAGTCACGAGCAAGGGTTTTGCAGCCTAGCTCAGCTCTGTCGCTGTGCTGATAACATAGACACCCACGGACACACAGTCAGGTTTTGCAGCAAAGGTACACAACAAACACGAGAAAAAACTTTCCAGCAGTAAAGCAAGGTAGGAGGAGCAGGGGCAGGGAGAGAAGCTATAGGCTTCCCTAATACTTTGTTCGCCTTCCTGGCTCCACTCTTAAAAAAATAAGCATCTCAAGGGATGTCGGGGGTGGGTGGCAAAGCAGGGGGGTAGTTTCCTTTTCTGTTCTTAATGCTAGATCAAATGCATTATTCTTAAGAAATGAAGAAGATAATACTAAAGTTAAGAATTATTGCCTTATCAGGTAGTTACATACAAGAAATAGAAGAGTTGTCACGGCAATATTAAGGGTTTTAATGACATGCTGATGCTCCTTTGGGAGGATACTGGCTCTCTAAATCTTTGAATGCGATACTGAATTACAAATTACCCACATCTTGTTCCTGTGTTCTCCTTTATCTCTTCCTCCATTCTTCCTCTTTGACTGCTATAGTTTTTGTGTTTTCATTTTCTTTAAACTGTTCAGCTCCAATCATACTTGATCTTAGCCATATTAGCTTTTATTTTTTATTTTTATTAAAGGGGAAGACTTTTATAACCACAGCAACAAATTTATTTGTGACATGATTTATTTCATTCCTTTTTATGGCAGTGAGGGGTTTTTCCTCCTTAATTACCCAACAGAAGCAAAGTCTCTCATCCTTTCCTCATCTTTATGTACTTTTCTTTCAACCAGTTCCAGATGACAGAAGAAAGTTTTCCAACTAAGTAGAACCTCCCTTTCCTATATATTTTGGCTGACTTGCTCTGTGGAGAGCAGGCTACAGAATTTGTACTGACCACCCAGTAAAAGTCTCTGCTCCTATAAGTGCTTCTTGTGGTAATACTCATTTTCTACATATTAAATTATCTTTTTTTCACATGCTGTGTGGTGACCTCTCCTCTGCTCTTAGAGAACACAGTTGCGGAATGAGAGCTCAGATTGTCTTAGATCTCATCTGTTTGTCTGCTAATTTTCTTGCATCCTCTGCAGCATTTGTGAGCGAACTCCTCCACCTTTCAGTTCTGCATCACTCAGACTTTCAAGGCACCTCGGGTTTGATGTTGTGCCTTCATCTCCCCTTGTTCTACACTGTGGTGCCTATGCAGCACATGCCTTGTAACTCGGATAGCCTTGCAGCATGCCTTAGGAATAGAATTTAATTAAGTGGTCATGAGGCAAATTCAGTATTTCTTCTCTCACCCCCTGTGCCCCATTTTCTGACATTTATTACTGTTTCTATAGGAATTGTATTTTATCATTCAAGTCCAAAATTTTGTGTTTTGGGGGGTAGGCGGGGGAAGGGTGGAAGGGAAGCATTTAGCACAGAACAGTTGTGCCAGCAAGCTCATACAATCACAAAATGACAAGAGCAAACAAAAATAAGGAACTTAGGGTGAGTTATTGTTCTACGTGGCAGGGGAAAAAAAGGCAGGGGGAGGAAAAGTGAAGAACACCATATACACAACTGTGACCAATCCAGCCCTGGTGCCCAGGTTCATGATGCTGGGAGAGGCCCATGCTACAGAACCACTGCTCAGCCCAACCCTGCCACACAGAAACACCCCAACCAGTGGTTCTCAAGCTTTTTGCTCATGAAAAATCACCAGAGATTGACAGCAAGTGCTGCCAGCTCTAAGCTGTCACCCACAGGAAGAAGGCCATCCTAGAGGTGGCCAACGGGGAACAACTGAGCACCAGGGTTTGACAGAAAGGTGAGTGACAACAAAGTGTGCTCTTAAGAACTTGAGTGATTCCCAGTCTGCAGCCAACTGAGGTTCTGCATTAGCATTACAGAATAAAGATCAGATGCGGGGAGTTAGCTATGTTCAACCACTTTCACTAGTTTTTGTTCTCATTTGTAGACTCAGAAACTGCAGCCCTTTCCTCCATGGCACAGTGATGTACCTCGACTGTTCGCAGTTGTGCTGAGCCCCGGTGTTTTCATCGGCATGGCTCCCAATTTGCAGGAGTTCAGCAGAAATCCAAGAAATCCAAGTAGCTCCCCATCTTCGGAGCCAGTGAGACTCTACCGCCAGGGTCCCTGAGGGAAATATCTCTCCCCTTCAGTGAGACTAGCATGATTTTTCACACTGTCTAGGACATGACTGAATTTGGAGACAGGGAGGTCTCAGCTTTGTGCTGGAATGAGGCTCCTTCTTTCCTGACCCCTCTGCCACACAGCTCCACTTCCTATCGACTTTGTCCTCCACCACTGTGGAAGAACCCTCATCAGGGAAACCCAGGTATCCCTAGACCTCCTGGAAAGCTGAAGAGACTGTGGCAGAGGAATGAAGCTTCCAGGGGAACTAACTCTGACAGAGTTTGAGGAATATGAGGTGGTATCTCTCCACCCCTAACTCTCACAAGCTGCGATGGATCTCAGAGGGACTGGGAAGGTGGAGGGTGACTGCAGCCAAGCAACTAGTTATCCCTCTCTGTCTTCTGCCAGGGACCTGACTAGACCTTAGGAAAACATTGCTGTAATGAATAGCTGACTGGCATTTAGCAACGCAAAGCCTTGTACAACTAGGAAAATGTCATGATGCATTTTTGCATTCTCTTTTCAAGGAAACTGTTTGGGCCATATTTATACAAATTAATGTTTGCACAGAGGAGAGAATTACTGGAGAAAGAACCTTCACTTCGCAGCAAACAGAAGCAAAATACTGTGTTTTAGGTGAGAGTAAATATGTCAAACCACCAACATCACAGGGGAAACTCCCTCTCCTTTGAGATGTCTTCACCTAACTTGCATTGCTTTAGCAAAGCCAAAGGTTGCTAAAAAGCACATGGAATGAACAATAAAATAGTCCATTACTCTGCAACAGTTGGAAAGGAATTCTAGCTCATTCTTCATCTCTTTCACGTGCTGTGCTGAAATATGAGGCCAAGAAGGAGGCCAAAAGACTTAAATGGCCTATCATGAGGTAATTCAGCCCCAAGCGTGAACAAGAGAGCACAATGATAGCAGTGTGCTTGCTGTTTTCACAGAACTTGAAATATCAGAGCCCAATAGACTCTAAAATGCACAATTAAAAATGAAACAACTCCTTGGAGCAAGGAGATTACTCAAATCTCCCTCTCTGAAAATGTTTAACTCAAGTGTCCTATAAAATAGTTAATTGCCTGCGGCACCTGCACAGTGTAGCTGTTGAGAAGAAACCCATAAAAGAACAAGCAAGTTTACTTACTCACTTTCACCAGAGTGTCTTTCAGTGACTGTCACACTTGTCTGCACTTTATGCAAGGGGCAGAAGATGCAAGCAGCAGCAGCAAGCAGCATGTAATTGGACTTTTTAGCTCTTTCAGCACAAATCCAGTTTTTCTCAGAAACTTCTGGACAACATACAGCACCTATTCAGCAGTAGCACCTATGGAATAATGAATATGCAGATCTTTAAAAAAAAAAAAAAAAAAAAAGAGAGGAATGAACAAACAACAGGCCTGTCTGTTACGACACTTCTTTGCAAGGAGGGCAAACTTTCCCTGGGAGAGGTCCTGCCTTACCTGCTCAGAGACATTTGCTCAAGGGTTTCCATGTTTAACATGACCTATTTAATCTGGGGATGGGAGAGGGTCACAAAATGTGTATATTTATATTGCACATAGTCTGGCATTTATGATTGTGTTATTAGACTCTCAAAAAAACAGCAGTCAAAAAGTAAAAAATCAACTGCATTATGTAATTTTTTACTACCCAATGTAACTGTATCATTGGAGCAATGAGAAAATCAATTAACTTTTTTTAGAAAGCCTAAATATATACAAAATAATTTTATAGTAAATAAACATAAAAACAAATACCAAATTTTAGAAGTGAGAACTTTAAAATATTACATTAACATATATTAGTATTCAAAATAATTTAAAATATACATAAAATAAGTTATATTTCTATTATACTGTATTGAAGTCCCTCTTCTCAACAGCTAGAAAACAAGAGAAAGGGAAATTAGCTAACTCTCTAGATTATCTTGTATTTTCTTTTAATAGTAGCAAAATGTTCTCTTAAAGACGTGTAGGTGAAGGCAGTGGCCATCTCAACCAGATGGTGGCACTAGAAGCACTTACTATCTTACGGGCGGTGTAAATGGAGGGGAAAAAAAAATAAAAACACCTAAGCGAGTGTAACCACTGCAGTATCACTTTACAACATTGCATCCTTTAACTTATGAGAGACCTTCACAGATGGCTAAACATACCTGATTTGGACGTGTTGCTGAGTCCAAACCATTAGCCTAATGAACAGCATGAAAAGCAATAGAGTGTCTCGTGACATCTTAAAAAATGCTCTCAAAAGGAAAATAAAAACATTTCTTTTCCTGTTCCCACTCCCAAACCAAGTTTTTCAAACTGGTCTCAAATAACAACAACAAAAAAAAATCCCAGTGGGTTTCCAGGTGACCTCTCGTGCTGCCCCACTAACAAGCGTGTTGATATCAAAACATAATCCAACACAGAAAGCAGAGGGCAGTGAACCTATCCAGAACTGTTTCATGAGCTGATTGAGTGGTTGGGTGTACTGGATACCATGAGGTATACCGTGTATCTACAGAAGCAATTTGTAAAACATATGGATTATATGTTTGCCATGGAGCATAAAGAAGAACTGTAAGGAGGATATTACCAACAGCACAAAGGTCTGGCTCTGCTGGTGGCAAAGGGACTTCCCATGATTAACTGCTGCCTAACAAGGATTTTCCCTAAAGGGACACATACAGCAAAATATAGGGCCTCACTACTTTTTTCACAAAATGTGAGTCAATTTTCACTGGCAGAACTATTCCTGATTTACAGGAGGAAAAGTGACAGAAGAATCCACCTAATAATGTGGCCTTCTGGAAGTACAGTGGCTATTTTCTACATTGCCGGAAAATAAATGATGATGGAAAACATGCAATGGACTAGATATCGAATTAACCAAATTCTGCCACTAACAACAAATTTATCTAACATTTTCTCCTGATTTAGTTGTATTTGTCACTGTTTCTGCAGTGTTCACTGCAGTGTGATTTATTTTCCTTCTTCCATGCAATACTTCTGTGGATTTTTTCCTTTTTAAGAAGTATTCACTGCTTTCTCAGGTTAATCTCTGAACTGTTAAACTTTATAATCTGCCTTTTGGAAAGTGAAAAATACTCATTTTGTTGGTCTGTATTGCTTTTCCTCTCTGACATGAATAAACAAAAATGATTCATGCACACTGCTTTAAATTCATTAATTTCAAAGCATTTTAAAAAATGAGGTCTGTAACATCACTGGCTTACAGATGGGGAAACATGGCAGAACTCAGAACCAAAACAATGATTTAGCTGCTGATCCTTCAAACACTCGTTCGTATGAACAATCTTACAAGAGCACTGAATATAGCTACTTAAATGCATAAAGTTACTCAGGTGCAGAAGCATCTGATAATCAGGTCCTTACCCACCAACAGCAGCTGCAATTGCTTTCTCTTCACCTTCTTCAACTACCTTGCAAAAAATGTGTTTGTATAGCAAAACAACATTTTTAGCATTAGCTCCAATGATTAGGAGGGGGAGGTAAAAATAGTAAGATCTAAAGCTGTTGTAATGACTTTTTCTTCTCACCTGTAAAAATGTCCAGATTAAAAATAAAGTATTGGGCTTCAGTTCTGTAGTCATGGAAAAAAATCAATAAACATTTCCCTGATCTTTTTCACATTTGAAAATTCAAAAATTATATGCCAAAAATTTTCAAGCTTGATACCAGCATCTGTAAACATTTGAGGTGACACAGGAGGTTTCACCGTGTGACATTTCAAGTGCTGAGTGATGTGGCTAATATCAGGTCTCGATCACATAAATATACTCTGTTCCCAGAGAACTCACTATTATTCACTGTATTTCAGCTGAGAATGACAATATAAGGAAACTACAGAAGGCCAACAGCTATGCCCCCAAAGCAACAATATTTTATAGGTATTCAGTACATATAGAGGAAAGCTGAATTCTGGATTCCTATTTTGATTCTTCTGAGGGAAGATTTTTTTAATATATGAATTTACTATAGAAATGCAGATGAGAAACAAAGTGGGGGAGGCAACAATTTCCCAAAGATTGATTAAAGTGAAAAAACACTGATTTTCTCCTTTCTGGACTTCCTCCAGTCAGGGATATTGCTCCAGTCCCACTGGGGCTTGCAACTTCTGTGAAGGGCCTAGAAACAGTATTTCCATGCTACTGAAAAAACAGGCACTGTCATTTCAGAAGAAATATTGCTTAAAACTGGCAACATTACTACATATACCCACTGAACTAACTGCCCTCCTGCTTTTAGGTGGGATTTTCCATTTTCATCAGCAATGAAGTCTATCCTATCTTGCCTTATTTTTCATGTAGAATCAAATATGGGGTAAAAGTAGATGAAATAGGGCTCTAGAGTTCTACAGAAGGAAAATCATGGGAGCACCTGAAACATCATGTTTATAGCATTAGGTAGTCTGGACTAAGTCATTCTGAAATTTACTCCATACTGTACCGTCTACAAAACATACACTTTTCTTCCTGGACCGATGAAAACATGGGGAGTTACCCTGGATTAGATTTAGCAGATGTAATTACTTGGTAATTATTTCAATGAGTTGCCTGCCTGAAACAAAATGTTCTAAATCAGGATGAAGAGACAACTGGTTTCAGAGAACAAACTGGGTGTATGTATATATGTATATATATGTGTAGTTTAAATGTATGTGTTTGTGAATGTGGGTATACATACATAAATAGTTTTCTTCCTAGAATGCAAAGACAACTAAGGACATGTTTCTGAATGAATAACCGGAGTGATGAATAGTTTCTTTCAGGGAACCGAAAATGAGGAACTGTGTCCATGATTTTCTTCTTCGTATGCTCAGGAAAAAAAAAAAAAAAAAAAAAAAGGAAGAAGAAAGAAAAAAAAGGGTATTTTTTTCTTCTGGTTTCCCAATATAAACAACCAAAAAACAGAGAACAAATATTTTCTTGCAGATGTCAGATCAGTTCTGCACACACTGACATGCTTATTCCTGCTGTGTTCCTCTTGTAGCTGATCCTTGCTCAACTTACAGAAAATTAGTTTAGTGGGACATTTTTAGATTATCATATTGGTAGGCAAATAGTTTCAGGGGAACATCACTTCCCTCTGATATTGTTCCACTCTGTTTGGAGAAATGCATTCAACAGAAGCTCACCAGCAATCTTACATGAGATTCTCAATGACTCCATTTGGAGAAAAATTGTGAAAAATTAGCAAAATTCAAGTCCAAATTCAAATTTGGATTAACTTACATCCTACAGGCCAACCACTGGCCAAATCTTCTTGGTATAGAACTGCATCACACTGAAGAGAGTCAACATACACTTTAAGCAGGCTTCTTCATGCCAGATTCATTTCTCCTACACATGGTTACAAAAGCCATTGCAGCTCCTGCCTCTCACCTCCATTTTCTATCTTTCCTTGTGGTTATCTAAAAAAGAGGGAAGCCCATAAGGAAAAATCACACAGGGCTCTTGCCGACTTACTGGTACCATCATGAGGATCACTCACTATCAAAACCAAAGCTTGTTTTGCTGTAAGCCTTCTCTGTCCATGTGTACCCCAGAGGGTTCACCATGCTCTCACTGCCGGTCAGGAGCTGGATGCCGCAGGTGGGATGCCTGTTTTCCCAAGAGGATTGGGCAAGGCTCTTTTGTGAGGTGGTACTGCCACGAAGAGCACAAAGTCACTTTTTCAGAGCCATTTCACTTGCTACTTTTGGCTCTTTTTAGTAGCATGAAGAAATCATTTATTTTCCTCCATTTAATCATTACCTATTTCCCTTACAGAATCACAGAATCACAGAATCACAGAATGGTTGATGTTGGAAGGGACCTCTAGAGATCATCTAGTCCAAACACACTGATCCATCAGGGACACCCAGAGCATGTAGCACAAGGTGGCATCCAGGCGGGTTTGGAAGATCTCCAGAGAAGGAGACTCCACAACCTCTCTGGGCAGCCTGTTCCAGGGCTCTGTCACCCTCACAGTAAAGAAGTTCTTCCCACAGTTTTTTATTTCAAAGTTAATCCAGCTATTGTGCTACAGAGTCAACATACTAACTCAATAGCTCCAGCTTAGCATTCTGTCGTAACGTTTCCTCTGACCTACAGTTTTCAACTCTGTTCAGGCCAAGTTCCCTTTCTATATAGAGCTTGGACCAGAGTGGCTGAAGAAAACACAGTCTGTTTAGCTACTTAATGATGTTTGGTTATGATATGCAGTAAGCTTATGTAAAGGAGTTCTTCTTAAACACTTACACTGCCAAGGCAGAAAGCAGGACTCTTTATGCAAAGAGTATTGGGTGAATGCCTGGAGAACTGAGGAGGACTGCAGAATAACCCTGTCTGGAGTGAAAGTGAGCATGTGAGAGTCAGCTACCTCCTTGAAAACTGTTGTAACACACAAGTTCCACAGGTCTATTTGTAAAAGATTGAGACTGCAATCTTTTATAAAATGCCCAGAGACAACCCTCCTAAATCCCTAACATTTTATTATAAAGCAGTGTGGTAGAACACACCCGACAGTAAACAGCCTCAAAATCAAGTGATCTGGGTGTTTCAGCAGCTTACAAAGATCCTGTATATGAGAGACATCAAGCAAATTTCTTCAGGCTTTATTCCATAAATCTGCCTGGAGTTCAGTCTTAGTTATATCCCTAAGTAGGACTAAATTAACTCTTACAATTATTCGGGGAAGTTGGACAATTTAGAGACTGTCAAAAAAAATGTTGGTTTGCTCAAGCTGAAATTTAATGTTCAAAGAACCTCTGATCCCTAAACCTTTCAGTAACATGTTGATTTCTATGCTGTCTTCCTTGGGGCCAGGAACTCCACAAATTATGGGGGTCGCTGGTTCCTGGGGAAGAAAAATTCTCTTGTGGCTGATGCCCTGGCAATGCTGGGCAGCTCTGCCAATCTGATGTTCTCATCAAATCTTACCAGGGTAGGAGCAGTGCAGAGCACAGGGCACCTATTTCACAGAGCAGCTGCAAGACCCAAGGAAAGTCAAATCTTTGGGAGAATTTAGTGAGAAAAAAAATAAAAACAATTCTACATGCTTTAGATGGGTTTCATTCTAAACTGAAGTTTAGAATTAAATTTTCTGTGAACTGGGGGATTTTGTTTGTTTGTTTTTTTTTGTGAGCTCTGTACATAAACATTGACAATTCTCTACGCAATGACTCTGGGAACTGGGATAATTTACCAGAATCATCAACACCCAGGAAATAATACATATTTTTAGTGGCACCTCAGACACAAAAATATATTCTCTTTGGTGTCATAAAGCACAGAAAAGGAATATAGATTAAAAATACAAACTGCTATTATATAGTATCACTGCCAAGCTTCAGCAG
>NW_010578581.1:147276-173908 GCF_000705375.1 Tinamus guttatus | reverse complement strand
TCAGCAGGACAAAATCATCTTTCTGCTAAAGAGAAAATAAGCCCAGCTAAACCCAAGCAAAATAACTAGTCTAAAAATCTGTGCTGGCAATGCAGAAGTTACTGAAGAAGGAAGATGAAAGCTGCCAGCAAGAACAAGCTAGACTGTGACACAAGCCCTCACTGGTAGGCTGCCTCATTACAGGAAAGCATGCACAACCCAGGCAGACTCTTATGAAGGCAGTGTCAGTGATTACAAATTAGAAGGAAAAACGAAGAGAGAAAACCTGCTATAAACCCAAAAGAGAACAAGTATATGGCTGAAGTGACAGGGGAGAGACTGCTCAGAAGCAATGCTTTCTATTTGAATGCTGCAAATATGCTGAAGAAAGTCTAGACCAAATCGTTTCTTCAAAACAACTGGGGAAAAAAAGACAGACATAATTAAAAAGTTTGTGTGGGAGAGAGCTATATGTGTTCCTAGCAAGCAGGAAAGATAGCAGGCAAACTTCTTGCTAGATGGCATGCTGATGCCAAATGAAGATTCCCAAATACAGGCAGAGGACAAAATTCCAGTGTGAATAGATATGCTTGATATACCTGGGTTCCTTCCAGGGAGGGTTCCTCCTTTGCACTCTTGAGCAACATGTATAACTTAAGGCATGCACATGTATAACTTAAGGCATGGAGTACCGCTGAACCGAATGGCCCTTGGGAATGCCCACAGGCTTTGCAAAGCCTGCCCAGGGATGCTCTTGCCTCTGTTGCAGCACTTGCACCACAGCTGCAAAGGCCAAGAGGTCCTCGGATGTTCACATTAGGCTCCCCTTTTATTTCAGGCACAGGGTACGGATCCAACAGCCAGGATGATAAGCAAATCTGCATTTTACAGGTTTGTTCCTACTGCCTGTTCCCTCCCACAACAAGGGCACAGGTCAGAAACCCCCAAAGCACAATGATGGTTATAACATCTCTTTGAACTCAAATTGCAAACTGCACTCAACTGCTGGAGAAAGAAAGAAAACTGAAAGAAAATTGCATGGTCTCACTGTTCATGTCCTAGTACTGGAGACGAGCCATTGCAGCAGGGAAGCAAAGCACATTCTTGACAATTGGGTACATCCCAGGAAAGCCTGGGAAAAAAGACTTAGTAGGGACAGCGATAATCCAGACAGAGGGAGTCATGGGAAAATTCAAAGGTATTTTATTTTGAAAAAGTGAATAGAATTATGATTATTCTTACTGTACTTGAAAGGAAACCTACCCCCAGGCATAAAACCCTGGAGGATTAAGAAAGAATGAGGCTCAGCTAGGCAGAATTATAATTGGAATGAGAAGTGATTATTTTATTCTGCACCATTCTGCATGACTTTTGACCACCTATGAAAAAAAAACCTCCATTTCAAAAATTCCTGAGGCAGAAACCACACCTTCCATCACAGCTAAGCTTGTCCAGGTAATCCCATCAAAGCCAAATCCTGCTTAGCTTGTTTGCCATGCAGAGACCCACAGATTCCAAACCACTATTTCCCTCTTCAATTCATTACATTCAGGAAGGACATGTTCTTTTGAAACACCACACTCATATTATTATTTCCAAGGTTGTTCCATTTCCAAGGCCCAAAAGCTCCTCCTGCCCCATAATTACCTATGGTAATGATGAAAACTTTGTTTATTGTAATAATATCATAGAATATTGGTAGTTTCTATACGGCAGTAGTGATCAGAATAGACAGTCAATGCTGTGGTGAGATTTACTGACTGTCAGAAAGCTCTTGATAGCTGACAGAATGACTGAGTTGGAAAATCTCTCTGCATGATGCACAAGGCAAGAGGAGGCACAAGTTAACAGGCAAAGGTCAGAGGTAGCTGGAGTTTGTTTGTCTCCCCTACAGACTCATAACAGCACATATAAACAGGGAGGAAGATAGTTGCATGGAACTTCTGGGAATAGCTCAAAAGTCAAGGGAGTTCTTCCATAAGTTAATTATCCCTCAGAAAATCCTAAGCCAAAAGGAGGTAGAGAAGAGGGAGGTACATTATATATATGTACATTAAAATATATGTACATTATATATATATATAAAATATATGTACATTGAACAAAAACGCACTGAGGCATACAAGGTGATAAGACATTATGGGAATGGGACCGTGTAACTACCTCTACAGGGACCTGTGCAGAAAAGATGTCTGAATCACAACACTGGGTCTGGTGGTATGTTGCTGTCAGACACACTATATTGAGCAGCAGAAACCCTGTGTAGAAAGCCAGATTTGATGAGTGTGAATGACTAGGCATCCCACACAAGCCAGCATTCAAATGAGCTATTAAGAGAAATGATGGATATGGTTTGTCTAGAAGACTGTACAGTAGAATATCAGAACAGTAGGGATGTTACACTTCGAAAATGCCACATCAGAGCTTTATTTGCTTGACCATACAAGTATGTTACACATTTCTCACATGGCTATCTTCCAAAACAAAGGCAGAACTTCAAGTGGCCTATATGTCAACAGATAAGATACCTATCTGCACAGGTAGCAAATCATGTAGGTCCTCTTTCACAGTCAGTGGAGAGAAACTACCAGGATGCAGTTCATCTGATCTGATCCATATGGGCAATAGAAGTAAATGAATCATGCCCTACAGGTGTTTAAACCTCCCCATTGACTGCCGATAGAGTCTAGATGACTAACTCCGACACAAACATTGTGGACACTTACTTTAGGTCAAATGAATTTCTTTCTTCTTTTCCACCTACCCCAGCACCTGCTTCTCAAGCATTCACATGTCTCAGTATTAAAGGTATCGTTAGTGCTTTCACTGTCCTTGAGAGCCACACCTGCTAGTTCCACCTCTGCAGTATTATTCCTGCTGCCTCCAGAAAGTCTTTGGGGACTCCAAAGGCATCAAGGCTTTGATGTGCTTCCTTGTTCACTTCCCTGAGGCTGGTGCTTCTCCGCTTCTTCACATTACTCCTCCCACTGCATCTCTGCTCAGCCCCAGCCATGGTCCATCACATGGAACTTCACTAAAGTGAAGGAGACTCTGCAGAGAGTTGTTCCGGCTGGGTGCTGGAATGGTCATCCAAACTGACCAAGAATCCACATCAACAAGCTCTGTTGAAAACAAAAACCAAACAAACAGAACAAAACAAAACCGAAAATCACTTCTGCCTTAACAATTCAGATTTTTCTAAAATTCTTAATCTAATCAGCAATCTCAGGTCCTGGTTTAGCAGGCAGATAAACCCGTGTCTGGTGTCAGGTAGGCATTGGCTATGGACTAAGGAAAACAATTTGCTCGAATGAAACCTCTACAGGGCATCTGAGTGTCTGTAGAGCGCTCCAGCTATAAATGCCTGGCCTTACTGAAGTCAACCGCAAAGCTGCCGTTTATTTGACTGTGACCAGAATTTCACCCTACTCATGTCTTTGTTTTTGTGCACAGCCAATGGGCAAATATTAAAGTTTGAAGTCAGAGTATTTATTATCCTATAAAACACGTTTTGATAAGCTATCCCCTTGCCCTTCCCTGTTCTTAGTTGAAAGACTAACTTTCTTTTACTACACATAAGAAAATAAACCTGCCATATCAGTTTCAATTTCTTTCATACCACTCCATCAGAATGTTTGCTCTTCTTTATCATCGAGATCAATATTTATACATGTGGGTGGAAACTGTTCTCTCTGTTCACCAAGCTGTTATGGTGTTAAAGTTTAACGTCACAAGGATAGTAAATGACAACTAAGCCCACATCACCAATAAATGCTTTATTTATTTAATTAAATAATGTGCTTTACTGAGAAGGCCAGCCATATTTTTCCAAGATCCTGAACGCAGCCAGTTTTCACAGTAATGAGCTGTTAATGACTGCCTTTATTTTTATGACATACACCCACCTTTAAAAATGTTGGGCACAATCTAGTCTTATATCGGCTTTACACCATTCTGACAGGTAACTTCACAGTATTACAGTTGTCATACAAAGATAAACAAAAGATTGGAATCAGATCTGCTGCCTCTCTTTTATTTTGTTTAACAATTACCCCTTTTTTCAGTTTCATTGCCCAACATTTTTTTAAGCAAGAAAGAATTATTACATCTGTATTTCTTTCAAATGTTTGTCCAAAGACCATTGTTTACTCTAAGAAATACCTCTCCAGAACTGCTGGGTCAGCACCATTTTCAAGAGCATTTTTGTTTATGTCTTTTTGTGATTTAATTAATTATTTAGATCATTTTCCATTTTTAACAAGCATTCTAGTAATGATTAGCCACTGCAAGGAAGCTCTGAAATGGCTTAGAGTTCGAGTTCAGTTCAGATAAACATACAAAAGTTCAGATGCTTATCCAACTGCTTGTACTTCTTGAGTCTGCAGAACAAGTCTGGAAACCTATCAGGCTCTCCATCTGAGTGCTCCCACATGCCAAGTCATGCCAAGAATGCTCCGGTTGCATTTTTCACATGGTGCTTCTGCATGCCTGTTTTTGGTCCTGTGCAGAACCAAGAAATACAAAGGTAGGTGACAGGGAAAATAATGGGTGAGGCTGGGGAGGAGGTTCTCTTCCTTAGAAAATTGAGTGTTTTCAAGAGCCTGCCAAAAGCTGTAGAGTGAGTGAACCCATGATAAAAGACCGTACAAACCTCAATATTTTATGTTTTGGAAGCACAGGCATATTGGTTTGTTCTTACTTTCTCTTACATAAACATAACAACTAACCTGCACAGATTTAAAAAAGAAAAAAAAAACACTTCTAACTCTCATGAAAGGTTTAGAGAACAATCAATCAGATGTGACAAGGAGATGTGACTCACCAATAAACATTTAATCTCAATGACAGCTTATAGTCCAATACCTTCATCTACAAATGTGAAGGCTGCCCCTTGAAATGATCTCAGCTTTCTAGGTGCCTTCCCATTCCAAGAACTGCCCCACTCTGATGTCTTGACCTTCCCCTTAAACTCCAATTAAACTTATCTTTAGAAACTGTGCCTAAATCTTCTGCAGTTCCACATCTACCAAGCACACTCAGAGCACAACTATAGGGGGCCCCAGGTCCTCACCAAAGGAAGTTAGAAAGATTTCTAAACAATGCTATAGTAACTGGAGGTGCCCAACTAGCTAAATAGCTTTTGACCATACCTGCCAGGGTTGGATACAGCACTCCATGGAGCCTGTGAGGACTCAAATGCACTTTCTAAAAGAGCACCTTGATTTCCAGCATGTAGGTCATTCTGGGTGAGAAACTCCGTGATCTCCCATTGAAGTAATGATCCTGTGAACTCAAGAAGGAAAGAGTCATCAGTGTTGAGGTGCACAAGCAAACACAATTCTGGCACTCAAGGACAATAAAAACGGCAGATCAGGGTTTATGACCAGTTCTGAGTCCCCAGACCCTCAGATAACCTAGAGACAAGCAAGAAAAAAAATATTTAACTGCAATAACATTCAGATATTTTCCAAAATGCTCCTGTTCAGATTTTTTTTTACATTTTGGATAATACCGTGAGAGGTTATTATTACTCTTCAAAAAGAAGGTTCAGTAGTGCCTAGCTTGCTATATTTTTAGCAGTACAGACAGTGGAGGAAAAACTGGAAGAGAAGGGTGATAGTCTTTCTCTTGCTTGATAAGCAGGAGCTAAAAGCGTCAGTGTGGATGGCATACATTGAGCATAACATGGAGTGAGCAATCTAAGTAAACCTGATTTTTTCAGCGTGAAAACAAGCTAAGAGTCTCAGAGTAGCCCAGCAGAGTCTCCATCACTAAGCAGAAAGGCAAAGTAGGTGGGACACAGATTAGATGCTGTCCATGATCTCCTCATCAATTCACCCTCTGGGGATTACTGTGCTACTTTGTCTCCGAAAAGCTTGGGACAGTCTGAGGGAAGGCAGACCTCTGCGTGCATTAATAGGACCTCAGAGGGCTACGGAATAAAATATCTTTCTGTGTATGCACTTGTGTGCTCAGGTATTAGTAATGTCACTACCAACCTTGTTTTTCACTTTTATTTCTCAAAACTCAGTAGAACTACTTGTAGCAATGACATCTGCAGAAGTAACAATAGGGAAGTTTTGAAAACACATATACCCCAATGAATCTCTCATATTTTGAGGATAACAGTTTTTGTTTTTTTTTTTGAGAGAGAGGACCGCATATGTAAATACAAATTGCAAAATCAGACACTAGGGAGACGCACACTTGCCCTTTCAATTTCTGCAGAACCAAAGAGAAGCCAAACAAGTGTTACTTTGCGGAAGATGCCTGCCCACGCTAACACCCTCTTCTGACATGCATAGAAGAGTACTGTCAACATTCGCAATCTTATTTCAACTCTGCCAGTGTTTGCTGTCTCCCCCTCTCCCCCTCACACTCCAGTTATAGGTAACAAGAACCTGCGTCATGATTTTCATTTTCCTTTTTTTGTTTTAAAGGTGTGGGCTTTAGAGCTCTCACGGTTTCAAAGAATAGCTTGAAAATATAGAGCAAACTAATGCTACAGGATCTGGAAACAAACTCAAGAACCTTAGGTATATGTAGCAAAAAAATGAAACAAACAACAACAACAACACAAAAACAGTTTTAAGCCAGTCTGTACTTTTGTGCAGCTATGCTCTGTTTTTTCTTTCTGCTTTTTTAAGATATCACATGGACATTTTTGTTTTAATGATTTATCACATGCATCTCTTCAAGTATGTCGAAATCCTCAGAATGGCTCTGAGGGAAATAGATACAACTCTATATGAAAGCAGAGGAGGGTTTCTCTCTTTAAAGACAAGTTGGTATAAGATGGTCCCTATCTTACTCTTAAAATAGAAAGAACAGAACGTACACATACATGCAGGCATCTACTCTTTATTTCTCAGAGGTAGTGGAACTAGTACAAGACAAATTACAGTGTTTTCAAATGTGTGCCTTCAACTCGCATTGCCTTTGACAGAGTAATGCATGTGCAGCCTGGGGTTGACTCTGGCTGTATGGTTTCACTCAGAGCTAAATTACCCACCAAATTCAATCTCAAGAAAGCGATCGAGTCGGCATGCAGCGCTGGCCACGGCCATCTGTGCCGTCTTCCTGACAAGCGTGGGGCTTGTTCCACCGAAATCCACTAAAAGGGCTGTAAGGAGCAACACAATTAAGGCCAGGAAAAGGGGGAGGAGGGGAACTGAGAGATTAATCCCATTGCATTACAACTTTTCTTATTTAGTGTAGAGGAAATACAATTAGGCCGAACATATTAAACACACCTACACAGATATCTAAACATCTCCCTGGTGCATTAAAATTCCTGCCTGTAGATGAAACAGGCAGGCTCTGCTTCTTTAATCAAATTAGAAAACTGAACTTAAAATTATCCCCCTCCAGAGAGATATTTACACCTCCAAAGATATTCGGCAAGATAGAATATGAAGCTGAAAGGAAATCACTGAATTATTTATTATGGTTTTCTAATGGTCTGGGCTTATAATCTCAGATAGTAAAATGTACTGTGGAAAATGACTGATTACAGTGTACACCGGAAATTTTGGGGAATTAAAAGAAAGCCACTTTGCATAATAATTGCACACTTCCATTTCTTGTGGAAAATTAAAAAGCCATTGCTTCTGACTAAACATGAGTATAATTGCAAGTAAGGGAGTTTGGGGACATGGGGAAGGAAAGAGGGTGATAGGAAGAGAGGGAACTACAGCAAAGATTCATAATGAGTTTGTGGAGGTTATCATAGCAAATTAGGTGGTGCTGGAAAACAGAGCTGAGGGCAATGGGATCAGAAAGCTTGCTGTCCAAAAATGTGTTGGACAACAGCCCACTTCCACGCAAGAAGGCGAAGGAGATATTTGGTAATTCACGTATGGCCAGATGCCCTCCAGCAGCAAGTCTCACTCCAGGTCTACTCGAGTGAGGGTGCTGGGGAGAGCCAGGGCAGTGCAGCTTCTCCCACTGCGGGAAGCCTTCAGAGTGGTCAGGGGAGAGGTGGGAGAGTGAGGTACGATTAGCACTATGTGCCAGGGCACAGGGAGTTTACAAATGCAACCTTGACTCCAAATTAGAGAATGTGGGGACAAATCACATTCTGTCGCACCCACGGAGGGCAGATTTGCTCCCTTCTACAACATCATGATTTAGAGAAATCTGAGGAGAGTATTAGAAAATCTCTCCTTTGGACCTCTCACAGATATTCACATCAGAAGCAGAAATCAATCTTTGTTGATAATAATATTGATATATATGGATTTCTTTAAGTCTTGCAGATAATTCCAGCAAGTTCTGTATATTTATATATGCCAAGTGTTTATATAGATACAATATAGGTAAATCTATATGGACCTCTTGAATTTATACTTATATGCATATAAATATGTATAATACATATGTATGTAATTTTATATATGCCCGAGTACTTACGCTAATGCAAATTTACATATGCTAAACCCTTCATTATGTTTGTATGTACTGCACATGCTCATTTACTCAATGCTTATATACAACTGAAGAAAATAAAGCGTCATTAAAATAGCCTGCTGGCTTCCACATTCCAACCAGTAACAGAAATGAGGTTTACATTTTCCTATCAGGTTAATATAACAGATATACAATCATGCCATTGGTGTGCTGAAAAGTGTAATAACACACTGTAGAATTTGTATCTGAATACTGTATTAAAGACAATACTCAAGTGGCAGACAAGCACAGCAATTTATAGCCTTGGAATAGTCCCACATAGATTTCAGAAATAATCAGAGGAATTACTTCCTCTGGCATCTATCATATGCTATATGCTTTTTGTTGTGGCTGAGGAACGTAAGACTCCACTTAGGCGGTTTTGTTTTAGAACAAAAGCTTTATGTCTTTCCTTACCAACATGCACAGGGCTACAACTGGTGGTCTTCAACCATGGAGGGGCTTGGGTTCCCCTAAGAAAGATTCTTTATTTCTTAAATAGCATATCACTATTTAGGAAAACCTTTTGACCTTAAGCCGCATAGTTTAGTAGCCTGGATTTCATACTGAAAGCTAGTGAGGCAAAGAGCATGTCTAGGCCTTTAGGTCAGATTTTCAAAGTCGGCTTAATTTCTCCCATGGAGAGTGCGGGACTCTAGAGAAAGCCCTGCTAGGCCAGTGGTTTTTTTGGAACATCCCATTTCTTATTTTTAGCTAGAGGCATGCTTCAGGGGAGTTAATTGAATAGCTATTAAGAACTTCTCATGAATAGGCAGATGTTTCCTGGATTCTGTCCATTCTGAAGAGGCTCCAAAAGAACTGCTTGGGAATCTTTACAGGGATTTCTGCAGAATGTGGCTCATCCTGCTCCCTCCTCCCCAGACTCACACAGCTCCACAAACTCACTGAACCACAGATCACTTCCAGGCATGGTCAGAAGCCCAGAGATACTCTGGCACACTGGTAGCTTGCTGCCCAGGAGACCAAGACCATTAATTAAAATGGCTGTTCTGGAAAGTTCCTCAAGGCTTCCTCAAGTCAGACATCAAATAAAAAATTATATACATATACATGTACACACACACACACACATATATATTTTATAAATATATATATATATATAAAAATATATATATATATAAATAAAATAAAATATCCAAATTTCTACCCAGCAGAGCTGCCAACACAACATTCTACCTTGATAGCAATAGGTGGGCACAGAAACGAGCAAGTTCAGAAGCAAAGCAGAAAGACAAATAGTGGATGCCACCCTGTGCCACGTGTTCTGGGTGTCCCTGTTGGAGCAGGGGGGTTGGACTAGAGGATTTCTAGAGGACCCTTCCAACTTCAACCATTCTGTGATTCTGTGCTCTCTTTTCCTGAGCTGAGGTAAACCTGCCAGTCCTGTAGCAATCCACCTGGAAATCCCTCCAAACGGCCACCACACATGTGGAGAGCAATTCCGTGAGTCAGACTTCCCTCCTTTGAAGCTGCTAGTGTTGACAGGTCTGGACTAGAAGAAATTCACTCTCCCTGGAGCAACATCTGGGCAGACGCAAGAGAGAATGCAGCAGGAAGAAGAGGAGGAAGTGCATTTGGCTGGTACATAGATGGGGTTCCAGTTCTCTTGCAAAGGAGACCAAGTGGTGCAGGAAAGTGCAGGCTCACTCAAGCTATCAGTGCTATTTTAGCAGGCTGCCTATGCCACCATCTCTTACCCAGGGCCAAAAAATGATGCCTCCACAGGGCAGGGTAGATGTAGCTATTGCTCCTTCCAAAATACAGAGCAGAGAGCAATGCCCCACAGAGTAGCAGAAGAGGTCTCATGGGGGAATGAAGGGAGTTGCGGATGGTGTTGGAGGAATGCAATATGGCATCTACTTCCCAACATAAATGAGCTGTTGACAGTGATGCCTTTTCTATGGGGAAATCCATACACAAATGAGTGAGAAATACACAGAAGATAATCTCAGCAAAACCAAATTGCACAGTAGCCTTGCAGTAAGTGCCAAGATAATGGGAGGTTTTCATCTTGGGGTCAGCTGGGAAATTTTTTTTCCTCCTTTGTTCTACTTCCAATCACTCAAACGCATGCCAGCCTAGTTTTCTGACCATAGAAGTGACTATCTTTATAACTCAAAAAAAGCCATTTCTCAACTGTGGGAAAGGGTACAAGAAACTTCTTACCCTCTGGACAATGTGCTTTGCTTCCAGAGCATTCATGTCTTGGCTAGCAGAAGAGCTAACTCAGCACATAACGATGGTCTGCCATCAAGCCTATCTTCTGTTTTCCAAAGTTTTTATTCTGAGATGTTGTTAAAGGAGCAGAGATAATTTACATTACTAGGAAAAAAAAATGGCATTGCCCTACTCAAAGCACTGCACATCTGAAGAAAACATACAGGACAGTCATATTATCAAAGGTAAGACAAAAAGGGGTATGCTAGTATAAATCAAGAATCCACTCACTTTTTTGACTTTTAATGAACTTTAAGGAGAGTTATAAAAAATGCAGTCTATGCAAAAAGGAGAAGATAGTTACCAGTAGATTAGAAGGTTTGTAAAAAGAAATGCCTTAGGTAGTTCCAGTGAGACTGAGATGCCATAAATGATGTGTAGAAGGCAAACACAGAATACTTCTTCATTTCTTTTCACAGTACAAGATGGGAAGAAGAGGGCAGACAGCTCTAAAAAACACACATGTGCACACATACATTTTACAAAGTGCATATCTGCATTGTAGGATTTGTTACCAATGGATTTTATCAGGCCAAGAATATAAAAGCAGACATTAGTCCAATTCATGGAAAAAAGTCCACCATGAGTTACTAAAGACAAAAATTGTTTGTTTGTTTGAAGGTGTATACACCTTCTTTCCACTCCTAAATTTTTTTTATTGAAAGTCTGATTTTGTTGCATCTGAGGGCAAAAATAGGTGGCAAAAAGCTACTAACATGAGTATAATTTTTTATGGAATCCATCAAGGATTCACCCATGATCTGATCATCCAACCATCTCAAATATGTTGACAGAATCAATACAGAAAATTAGGCAGCTAAGGTCAACATTTTATTATCCTATGTGTGATCAATTCTTTCCCTGAAGTGACCAAGGAAAGGGAAGTTTTTTTGTTAGCAGTGTTGTGGGATGTTTCAAATATTACTTGTTAAGTGGAAACAGCTTAAAAGGGAGATTGCTTAAAAGGGAGAGAGATGTGTGTTTGTTATGTAACTTACTGATTCTCCTTTTTCTTGTTTTTGCCAAGATCTGCTTGATAATGGTGTGAATTGTTTAGGCAAGCTCATGCAGCCTACAGACATATGTACATACAATCTTTAAAAGAACTTTCTGTTCCTTATTCCCAGGTACACATCATACCAGGCAGCATATTTAAAAAACCTGCTATAGCCTGTTAATGGAGTGTGGAAATAACCCTGGAGGATAAGGCACACTAAGTTTATTACATAATTTAAGAAATTTTGTCCAGGAAAAAAAAGTTGATCCTATTAAATAGGTTTTAATGAAGTCAAGATTTAGGTGATTTTTATGATAATATCTTCGTTCCAGTGGCTGTTTAAGCATGCCAAGTTCTGTAGCCCATTGGTCCATTACCAAAGAACAAACTGTTATTGGTGGACTTTATTTTTAGTTTTTATTTTTAAGGACAGGATTGGAAGTTGCTTATGTTTGCTCCTTCTTGGTACTATTATTCCTCAAATTCTGATTATCAAAGGAATTCAGTAGAGCCATTAATAAGTGAACAAAAGTAGCTCTGAAAGAAATGCTCTGGGATTGTCCTCATTGCAAAACATGTAGCTCGAGTATATGTATAGCATGTATATCCTGAGTGTTTCCTTTCAGTTGAGGTCTATTTAGATTGACAGATCTGTAATTTGCATGCAGTAACTTTGAAACCAAGCCTAGCACCTCTAACGGAGTTATAGACTAAAGATTTAGCTAGTACGCTGTTTCAATTGCTCACATGACCATTTAGCAACTTGGCTCTTTCTGGGTGAAACTAGTCATTTAATGACTTCCATCAGGCACTCTGTGTGCTGAGATAAACTCTCTGGAAAAATTAATATAATGACTCAAATTACTGCAGAGACCCCCCAGGATAAACCTCTCTACAAACTTAGCACAATACATGTTTGAGATTTGGACCAGCAGGTACCCAAACACCCACGTTTCCTCTTATGGCAGTGCTGCTTTTACCCAGATTAAGATAACTTGGAGGAAAAGAAAGAACACCAAACCATACTGAACCAAACTTAGTTAAGTTCATATAGTTATCTATATGAACTTCAATCAGCAGTGAAGATATACTCCTTTTGACTTTTTTTTTTTTTTTCCCGATAGCAAGCTGAGTCCTTCAGGCATGTCTTTGCCCTCAGAATACCATCTCCATATGAGGAAGAACTTTGCTGTGAGGGTGACAGAGCCCTGGAACAGGCTGCCCAGAGAGGCTGTGGAGTCTCCTTCTCTGGAGATCTTCCAAACCCCCCTGGATGCCACCCTGTGCCATGTGCTCTGGGTGTCCCTGATGGACAGGGGGGTTGGACTAGATGATCTCTAGAGGTCCCTTCCAACCTCAACCAGTCTGGGATTCTGTGATTCTGTGTGAACTAAAAGGTTGTATTTTTGTTCTGGAGGGATTTTGTTGCTCCAAATAAGTTTCTAAGAACTACTCTGTGCTCTCAGTTGAAAGAAGCACACCAAACTCTGTGTTTTCTACTGCAAAGCTTGACTTTTAGGAAGCGTTACAAAGAAAATGCTAAAAGAATTGCACTGAAAGCCTTGATTTTCCATTGAAAATTGTTCACCTTGTGACTGAAAGCTCATCATGTTTATATATCAACTAAATGACTTCATGCTTTTTGAAGTACTTGATAAGGTACTGCTTCAGACATGATGTTTATGTTACTTACTGAACATCCTTGACTACAAAAGTGAAACTATGTCTTAAAAAAAAGGGCAGTAGGGGAAAATATAAAGCACACATACAACATCAATTGTATATTTCTGTGGGTGTGACAATCTGTCCCATGTGATTCATGTGAGGTAGAGTTTCCCATTTTATTGAAAATTAAAAATTGGTGTAGAAGGTGAGGGGAAGGATGTACATCTAGTTGTCTAAAACCTAAATATTCAAGAGAAATGCAACAGAGCCAAGTCTTGGTGAAACTGCAGAGATCTGTGTGGAGTCCAAACCTTCCTTCTTAGGCCTTTTTGTCCTGCTTGAGAATCCCTGCTACTGGGACGGGACCCCCAGCAGAGTTAATAAATGGCTATCAAGAAAGAGCTCCTGAACCCTCCCCACCTTATTCTCTCCTCTGAAGTAAACTTGTTTGGGCTGCTTTAGCATGATCCACAAGCCTTGTTCGAGTAAGAGAATACACGACTAGATGCTTTAAAGTTTTGACTTGGAAATTGAACCAAAGGGTAGAAGCATCACTAAGACAAGGAAAATAAATAAAACCGCATGTAGTTCACAAATGCAACAAAATTGCAATTATCTTTTAGTATTTTCCCCCCTTTGCTCTGGGATGTTCTAGCCAACTATGCTTTGTGAAGATCAAAAAACTATAAACCCGGATGACCTTAGGTACAAATAAAGAAAGTATATGGGAATATATATATACTGCATAGACCTCCTGAGCTAAACAAATATCAGTTTTCAAATACAGCCATGAACAGTAATATAATAAAAAACATGTAGATTTGATAAGATCAATTAGATGGCAGCAAAGCTTATGTCACAAAAAATGGTAAGAGCTGCAGGTAAATCACATGAGGCAGGTTGCCAAGAGTCATGAGTTTTAGCTGAGAAAGTCTAAGATACAATAGTCTCAAGTCAAAAAAAAAAAAAAAACTTTATGCAGGCAGAGCTACACCATAAGAGCTATCACATTACCAACCCGCCTAAAGTACACTACAAAAGACATATTTATCTTTTGTGACTCTGAAGTCACTGAAATCATATATGTGCAAATACAGATCTCTCTGAATTCAAAATGCACAGATGATTTAGAAATAATCTTTCAAAGATGGCTTTTAGAACCCATCCTTCCCCATGAGAGCTGAGATTCAATACATAATGGTCACTTCCAGTCATAAACATCTCAAAGGGTAAGTTTCTACTGTGAGGCTAGCTATATTCAGAATGAATCTTCCTTCATCCATTCTCACAATAAGTGTATCAGGATGTTGCTACTACAAAGCCTCATGTTTTCTAATGTATAAAAAGAAACACTTCTGACCGACAAACTCTACCCATTGTCTTTTGTGCCTATTTTTTAAGGCAAACCAAGTGCAATTGGCACAACTACACTGAACAAAGAAAACGATGAATAAAGACAGGTTCTGACAACGGTCTGGGACAAACCTTGCTTCTGCGGGTTTCTTATCGCTCCCATCTGGCTGGCCCGCCCTGTGGCTGCACATTGCACATTGCCACCCCACAGCAGAGGTGGAAGAAGGCACAAATATGCCTATCAGCCTGCAGCTGAACAAGCTTTAGCTGAAACTCTGAGAGTGGGGTTATGCTAAGGCAGTAAAGCACAGCAAAACAGGCTTGGTGGCACATTCCCTCTGTAACCTCTGCCACTGGAGTAGGACCCAAACAGCTAGTAGGGGCAAGAACCTCTTAAATCACCACAGCTGTTTTTTCAGGGGCCATGCATCACTCTTCAGTATAGTCATTGTGACTTATCACTATATTTTGGTTTCACCCTCCTACTGCTGAAAATCAGCAAAAACTTTGCAGTTGATTTCGGAAGCGAGCAGAAGCTGCGTCTTTGCTGTGCACTGTAGGAGAAAGAGCTTTAGAACTACTGACTTTTTGCTGTTTTCCCCTGCTTTCTTTCCCACACCTAAACAGAAGCACGCTTTGTGCTTGTGTGCTATCCTAAAATGAACAGCAGTGACCACACAGGAGCTTAAGCATGTGAGCTTAGAAGGGCTTTATGGACAGCTTTTGAATGTCTGGTGAGCAGCTCATGTCAGGGCGAACAGCAGTCAGATGGTTGTGTGCACTCCTAATCTGATATTTGCAGTGTTTCTTTCTGCCAGATGACATTTTAGGCCTTGGATGGTTTCACTCCCTTTGCTTGGTTGGGTTTCAAGTTTACATATAAACAGCCACTGCAAGAGACGCCAACAAACTTTGACTCAATTCCTCATCAGAAAACAATTTTGTACTCCCACACAAATCCCACAAATGTTTCTGGCTCTCTAATAAAGCAGCGTTAGAAACTTGCTCTCTGTCAAGAGTTAGTGCCAAGATATGGTTAGCACCAAAGTACCCCTTCTGGAATGAGAGGGTAGAGAAGGATCTTGAGCCATCATTGCCTAAATGAAGTGCCCGCTGTTATTATCTTCTCTTAGGGTGTAACCCACAAGCAGCTTATGAAGCAGGTGAAACCTCAATGACACGCTACTGTGAAACACCTGCCATTCTGCCTTTTCCAATCCCTCCAGTTAATTCCTACACTAAATGACTAGTCAGAGACCTACAAGCACTACCACATACTTGATAGGTACAAATGTAATTATGGCTGAGGTAGAGCTGATCTAAAAATAAAACCATGACTTAGAACTGTAGGAGATTGGGCATACCAGGAAGTAACTGGTCCTGCGTACTCAGGTTCAGTTTACACAGATGATCTTTTCCAGACGCCATGTAGTTATAATGGAGCTACATGGTTGCAGAAGGCACATCCAAGATTGTGTCCCAGGTCAGCACAGGGACAAGTAGCTTAGTTTTCTTGCCTCAGTCTCCTAAGTAGACACCATACGATGCTGCCTTCCTCTCACTGAGGGTGTTTACATGGTTGTTTAAAGATAGGTGTGAGCTTGCTCTGCTTAGGCTCAGGCCTGGCTGGAACGTGTGCAGTTATATTCCTACAGCATCAACTGAGTTGTGACTTTTCCCTGGCTTCATGATTTAACACTGTCAGCTCTTTAGGGCAGGGACCGCTTCTCCTGAGATGTCTGTGTTGTGGCATGTAGGACACGGGGACAAAAATTCCCATTGGGGCCCTTCAGGTGACAATATTCTACAAAAACGTGTGCCCAAACAGGCCCAACAGGACAACCCCGAACAGAGTGGAAGTATTGCAAGGCCAAAACACAAGGATGCCCAGTATGTAAATCCACCCACTGCAGAAGGCTAGAGGCCAGCCGCAGCAGCGCCCCCGCTACACTGATGCCTGCATGATGCAAGTCCCCAGGGGAAGGAGAGACCGTCCCTCCTCCACACCAATGAGTTACTTAAGCTAAGCAGAAAGAACGAGACCTGACTTTCGTGGCTTGTCTGCTGGGCAAAGTTAAGCAAAATCAAGGCACAAAAGGGTTGAGTCACTGAGCTCGAGTTCGAATGTGTTAAAGCTCCTGGGAAGCAAGGCACCGCAGAAGACTTCCTTGGGGACTAAATAAATCCATCTGCCAAAGGCTCGCCCTAGGTATTGTGCACAGTAACTTGCAAATTTTGGCTAAAATAGGTTTTAGTTATCCTACCACCATCCCTTCCTGAGGTGCAGGTCCACCAGAAGATGGGAAGAGGAATAACTTCGGATGGGTAAAATAGTGATAAGCACATGGGAGCAGAACTGGAGTTGGCATAGCTGCGGCTAGAAAAATACAGGGAAGTGAAAAAAAAAAAAAAAAAAGACATGTATTTATAGCCTAGATTCCAGTCAGGGGCTTAGGATTCTCATTTTCACAAGAGAAATCTCAGTCTGTCACCTCAACTTGAGCAGAGTCTGATTCTTTGAGGCTTGTGTTTGTCTTATTCTGTATGATCCGCTCTATCTACAACATAATAGCACCAATCTCTGTCTTCCCCCACTCAGATTTTTATTGCTTCAAAGAAAAGACCCAGGCAAACTCTGCAGCTGAACTGGCAAGGGATGTGGAGGGAACAGAGTTGGCCTCTTTTGTGATCCTCTGAAAACGTCTGAATGATTTTCATAATCAGAATGTTTTACCTGGGAGAGGAAGGTAATGATTTTTCTAAAACCTTAATGATCCCCTCAGGGATTCTCAGAGATATCAGAAATATTAGGTCTTTGCCCCTCAGTTCCCTGTCAGCCTGGAGAAATGGCCTGGAAGCTCATTTCTGAAACAGAACTGGAGAGATGGGGGACTTGGGTCAGTTGCTAAATTCTCTGTAGTTCTGCACACCGAACGGGGCAATGGAGGCGTTCAGAGAACGCAACCACCACGAAACACCAGGAGCTTTCCACACAGTCTTTACATATCACAGACAAACAAGAAAGGCACTCAGAGATCCCCCGTACTTTTTACAGAACGCTTCAATGCCAACACTAATAGCTCTCAGAGGCTGTTGCAGAAAAAAACACTAGTATCGTCTATGATCTAAACATCAAACTAAAGATCAGACTCTATCTGCGCATCTCAGTAGCTGAAGTCTTTCCGGCCCAGGAAGCTGAAGGGCTACCCTGTCCAGATGTTTCCATGCCATGCAAGCTCTATCAGGCATTAACAGAGAGAGAGACCTTTCAGAGCATTTCAAAACACTTGCTAAAGTTTAGAGGCAGCAGAATCACACCATCAACTGTCCTGCAGTGTTCCCAGCCCTGGGCTGGGACACACTCGCAACAGTTGTTTGACACCTTGGGTTAGGAAACGAAGAATAACAATCCTCATTGAAACTGGAGGAAGCTAGGCAGAAAACAATTACTGAAGCTGGAATCTGGCCAAGGCTCCTCAGTGAATAGCCCTACTCTTGCATGCACAAATTAAAAAAAAAAAAAAAATGCCCTCAAATGATTATGAATAACGGGTGTTGAAAATCTCTTTTCTGACCCATCGGAAAGACTGCAGAGTCCTACTACTGCTTGGCTGGGGCAGAGATGCAGTAAAGTTGAGTGTCAACTGCTTAATCACCAAAACGCTTCCTGCAGCACCCACGGTCTCCATGATGAAATCGCACCAACTATTGATTAGTCCCAGCCCTGTTAAGCATGCAAGATCAGATAAGGTCACAGCTTGAAGTGATTCACTGGTAACCTGGAAAAAAAAAAGGCTTCATAAAAGCAGCAACATTCATTAGCTTTACAACTCAATGGAAAATATGCATTCTGGGGGAAAAGAAAAAGCACTGCCAGGATTACTGTTCTAAATCCTGTTACGCATAACTATCATGAATGAGAGTTTACACACAGTTGAAACTTGTTTCCATCCTGGAAAAAGAAAAGAATATGCTAAAATAGATCAGATCACATGGAAGACCTGAAAGTTATGTTCCACTAAGGCCATAGAAAAAATGGCTCAAACTCTTGAATATTCTTTAACAAATTCATTTATCACAAACACGTGGAGTAAATTTCAAACTTTTGGGCACTGGTTCATCTAGTTCTTATAACAAGCAGTCACTCAAAAAACATCAAATAATAACTTACACTGAGTCACCATCCACTAGTCTTTTTCATTTGTGCATTGTCTTCTTCCAAATTACAAATAGCAAAGAATAGTGACTTTGATGAGAAAATTTCAGCTTTAGCTTTTATTTTCCCCCAACGCAATATTCACTAGCTATCATAACAGCAAAAAAAATAGTCTCACTGAAAGTTATTTGGTGACAATCAAAAGAGGTGAAACACACCAAAAAGTATAACGCACTGAATCATCTAGAAGCAATATAACCACATTTTAGAATGGTACAGCTTGTATATATCCCAAAGAAGAGATATGTTAAGAATGTTTACAAAGATAGAAATGTGAATGCTCAGGCCCAAGTTTATTGGCGTGGGGAGAAATTCTCAAGGGGTTACAGTTTTCCTATGACAGATGTTTCTTACTGCATAGCTGGGAAACTGAAAAGCCACAGAACGCAAGAATTGTGAAAGTCTCCCTTCAAACAGATCATTTCCTTCACTATGCTTCAATCCTGGACTATAGTGGCCATCTTCCCCAGGGTTAATACAATTATAATGCTGATAATGAAGGGTCATTTAAGAGGATATATGGAGAGACAGGCCCTTCCTATCTTAAGGATGATTCCTTCAGTTTAGGACAGCACCAGCCTTCTGCAGCTATTGCTGCTACTGCTACCACTTTGTACTTCTCAAAAACCCCAAAGGAATTGTACAGCTGGATACGTGGCTACCTGGAAATTCTTCTGCAATAAAGGGAAGCATTGTATGGGGCTAGAGATCTGTGCCATCAATTTGCAATCCCAGAAAAGCCCTTTTTTTTTTTTTTTTTTTTTTTTTTTCCCTGAGGAGAGGATGCATGAATATGGGCAGCTGTATATAAAGAACTTCTTAGCATCTCCTTGCAGACTGTTATTCCCTAGCTCCCTCTGGGAAGCTGCATAGAGGGCAATATCATCTTTTACATGCTATCTTTCCAGCTAAGGATCCAAAGTGTTGCAGAGAATAATGTGAATTTCCTTGACCCAATAGCCCCACTTCCTTCTACACAGACTCAAAAGCTCAGAGTATCCTTTTTGGGGTCAGTAGTAAAGGAACCAGAACTTCTTATTTTATCCACTCTTCTTTCCATACTGTGGAAGAGAAACTTTGATTGAAGTTTAACTCTTGAAAAGACAAGGGTTTTCATGGAAAGAATATTAACTATTTCATTTTTTCATGGACATAAGCAAAGTTGGAAGATCTTTGAGATAACATGCTGGCCTGAGATATATTTAGCTGAAGGGCTGAAGATGTCCTGCTCCAAATCATGAGATTTCATCCACTAATAAAATGAAACCAAAAAAAAAAAGGCAACAAATTCAGGTTTCAGTAGGAGGACCAGGTCTTCAGTATTTCCTGAATTTGGTTAGGAGAGGCTGAATCAAATGACAAGGAATGCCTGCATTTCTGTATATCTCATTAATTTATTTTTAAAGTAAACAAACACCAAAAGGCAAACCCTTCCCCCATAAAACCTTGCGCGACTTGGTCTCTGCTTGCAGCAAAGCAGTTTCCTTGACAACTCGGACTTGTTGCTGGCTTTTCTTTGGTTTCAGGAGTCCTCTCCTAGTCCAGTTACGAGGATTTGTCGCACACCTGCAAATCTGCCGGGCCAAGAACGCACAGCGCGCAGGGAGAGACGCCGGAGCCAGAGGGTTGGGCCTCACACGCAGCCTCGCCAGGCGCTATTAATATATTGAGGCCATATATGGCGAACTTCTCCTCTCGGGATGGTTTGGATTTCAGCGGACTCCGTGAGGTAAAAGCAGGGTTCCTGAGGAGAACAGCCATGCCTTCGGAGCCCACGTGGAGCCGCTGCACAGCCCACTAGGCTGCCTGAGCAGGACAGCGCTGATGTCCATGTCCTGACTCTCCTGAAGGAAGTTGAGCCCCCTTTTAGCTCACAGCCCTTTGGTAGCGCAGTAATTACAAGAAAACTAGCTTCTCCTTAAAAATAAAGCACAGCCGAACCGCAGGAAGCTCCAGACATGCAAGGAGGGGTAGGAACCATGCAGAAGCCCAAGGGCGAGTCAATCTCCTCTCTACCACCCCCTACCTTTTGGGTAGGAGGAGGTGGACCAAGGTGTTAACGCCACAACGCTGCCCTCGCCTTTCTCTGGGGCGAAAAGAGGAGATTGAAGGCTGGTGGCCACTTAGCAGGCAGCAGGAGGAGGAGGAAGCGGGTGCCGCAGGCTGCTGGAGAGATGCTACATGCTGCGGGGGCAGCCGTGCAGCCCAAGCGCCCTCCACCAGCACAACCCTGCACGTCCCAGCCCCAGCCTTCAGCGTTCCCAGCAATAGCCGTTTCTGTGAGCCGTAAAATGACCACATTAAATAGGAAGGAAGTTAAACAATTATTCCTGTTGCTTAAGGTACGAGCTGACAACATCAAAAGGACTGATAATTAAAAAAACAGTAATGTTTTCCTGAAGGCCCCAGCAATCTTATTTCCTCTTTTGAGCAGGCTGGTCGGTGTTTTCTGATGCATCGTTTTATCAACTTCTAAAAATATCTGTGAGCTGCTTAGGAGCCATCCCACACACACAACACGCCAAAGCAAAAGCACAACCTATTTCAACAAAGTGCTGAAGCAGGGAGGTGAGCTAGGTGTCCTCTCAAGATCCCACCAGCCCCGTGTTGTGCATATGTTCAGTGCTAAGCATGCAAAACTCTCCCTTGAGCCACAGTGTTTAAGCGCTTCATTGAAATGGGATAAAATAAAAAAAAAAAAAAAAAGGAAGGAAGAAATGATCCCAATTCTGCAAAATGCTTATGTGTTCCTGAAAGCAAAATTTGACAATATCTTCTTAGCTTTCTCGGGACATAAGGACAAAAGCTAAGATCTTGTAATAAATAATTTAACCGACTTTGTAATTGCATAATTCAACTGAGGTCTCTTTTATAATGGTCTCTAGTTCCACAGACATAGAAGATTTTCCAAAGGAAAGCAGAAATCTCTGAAAATTCGAGGCCATTTTACACTGTATTCACCTTGCATACAGAGCAGCTGCTGTGCATCCCACCCTCTAACATTTCTGCACAGCCAAAAACACAATGCCAAGCCCAGGCCCAGCTGGCCAGCTCCGCTACGGAGAGAAGCAACGAGCCAGAACCACCAGGTCAATCAGGCGGTGTATACTGGGTGCCAGTGCAGTGCAGTGACCGATCCTAACCGCAGCACACCAGCCAGCTGACGAATCACTGGGGATCCCACCAGCTGCGGAAGGAGCGGGGAGGGCTGAGATCATAGCACAGCCTGCAGAAGTCCTCAGCCCTATCTCCACAAGACACCATGGCTGATACTCGTCAGTGCCATGACACATTTTTTTCAGTAGGCTGATGACAGTGTTGAGCAAGGCAGCTAAACCCTGCGCTCTGAGGTGTGCTTGAGGCAGTGGGGCTGGCTCCCCGTGGAGATCCCGTTCTGAGTCACCCGCAACGTTTCCCTGGGTACCATGTGGAGTGCCCATCTGCAGCAGTTACCTCCAGCCTTGGGGTTGCTCTCCCTGGGCCAACTGCTGGCACCCTCGGCTCACACTAGGGACGTTCCCCAGTAATCCTGAGAGGAGGCAGGACAAGGTGCGCAGTAGGGGAAGTTTGGTCTGGTTCTCCCCAAGCCCACGTGCGAGCTGAGCTCCTCCTCCCGCTTTCTCCGGCACGTGGCGCTCCCACTCCTGCTGCAGTCTGTGAGCACACGATGACGGGAAGATGAGTTTCCAGAGCGTGGGTGTTAGGTTCCCTCACACCTTCCTGAAATAAATAATAAACAGGGAGCTTGCCAAGGGTAGGAGTAGAGACCATTAGATAGCTTGCCGCACTGCAGCTTGTACGTACACGCAAGGACAAGTGCTAGCAGCAAGTGTACGAGAGGGGTGTGGAGTAAGAACGGTTACGCTCTGAGTGACACCCTCCCGAGCAGCCTCACAGCAGGTTTTTTTTTACATGAATGAAATGAAAGCCAGGAGAGGGGATTTTCCTTAAAAGCCTGCAGATTTTTGTTGACTTTCTAGATGGAGTGTGCCTAGGAATAGTCCATGGGTATGCCCATCATTTAGCAGTTTTTGGGAAAAAAAAATGGATTTCCTACTTGCACCACTTACTTAATTCATATTTACAAAACTAAATACCAGGCCAATGCTCTGTCCATCTCTGCCTAAAAGATTAACAATTATTCCATATTTTCAAGAAGCCGTATTACAAATAGTCAGTTCTAACTAACTGCTTTAATTATTCAACCCCTGATTTACATGCAAGTTTTTCAGCATACTGCCGGTGACTTAATTAATTGTAATTATGTACAGGTCATGTTCCAGATATATAATCTTTATAAATGATAGACAGATGAGTAAGGATAGGAATCCAGATCACCAAATACAAGTTCAGTCCCCAATTAAAGTACTGTATGCATCCCAAATTTAAATGCTGCATAATAATTATTTCTATAAATAATAGTATCTAGAAAAGGTGCTGATGACAGAGCTGTGTCCCAACAATTAGGAATGACTCCAACTTTGTTTACTATTCCCTAGAGATGCCTGCCTATTGATTTTGTTTTCAAATGACCAGTGCATCCAAGCATCTCAGAGTATGCTATCAAATATTCAAACTGTCTATTCAAATACCTGTTCTTCAGAAGCACCATCTCTCAGAGAAGGCATTGCTGGGGCTAACGTCCCAGTGTGTTATCCTAGTAGGAAAACCAAAACATTAGCCAACATCACAATACATTCACAACATTTCTCAGAGCTTTTTCTGTTAATTAAGGGTACACCAAAAGCCATTTCTGGCAGGTTTTTAATTCAAACTAAAGTAAAATGCACTATGTTTTTAAGAGCATCTCATAACTCATTAAAGTGAATTGAACTGATATTTAAAAGCCATTGAGCTGATTCATATATTTTGCTATTTTTATGATGGTTTTATAAGGAAATAAGCAATTGCAGTATGTATGACTGTCTGCTTTCCTTTAAGAAACTTTGAACTCTAGCCAATTGCAGTTAAATTTGGCAGGAAACTGGACATCTCAAATGTGCTAAGCTCCTACTCTTACTGAAAGAGCAAGTAGGTAGAGGAGAAAGATCTTGTCAGTGTCCCCTCTGAAAGAATCCTTGCAAAAGCTGAATTAATCTGGAATCCATGTTGGAGAGACACTGAAAAACAGTCATTGTTTAACTATTTCTAGACCTTCCACTGTTTTCTTAAAAAAGAAGCAATGGCATGAGGAATTAAATGCTTTAATGGATCTTTCTTTCTCCTTTCAACGCCTGTAACCTTTTCTCATCCCTTTCCAACTTCAACCCTTCATCACTCAAATTCTACTCAAAATACTAAAGTCATCTTTGGGAATTGTCACTTTATCACTTTTTACTTCAAACTTTTACATGTTGTACATGTTGTGAATGTGTTGTGATGTTGGCTAATGTTTTGATTTTCCTACTAGGATAACACTAGCCACAGGCTTCCAGACCGTACTGGGGACTTGACTCATAAGAGTTAGTCTTTCCCACACGCCCACTTTTGTACCTTCTCATCTGGTCCCTCATCCACCTTGTACTCTAGACCACAATGACTGTGCTCCTTCTTCCACTTGAAAAATGCAAAGCAATTGGTTATCCGGTAGGTTCCCTCATCAGGACACCGTAAAAACATTATTGCTATCCTGTGCAATAATTAACTTCTCCTTCTGTAAATATCGCCTGGAAACCTGTCAGCTGAGCATCATGAAATTCTACCTTTCTGTGTTCCACTGGTCTCTCTAAACTACGCAGCAGATAGCTGAAAAAGGTTTGCTTATACAAAATCTGACCCAAATGAAACTTTCACAGAGGCCCTGGGAGCTAATGCAAGCACGAAAATAGAGATCCAGAGGATGAAAACAAGCACAGAGCATAACTGGCAATTTCACCTTTGCAGTTCATATGGGTTAAGACCTTTTCCAAGTTTGCTCTTGGATTTGTTGTTGACAAAAGATAGCAGTTAGATAGTTGGGGAAGGATTACTTTTACTTGGGGAAGCGTACTACATGCACTTAAGATCATCATCTGCATCATCAATCTCCCTGATATGAGCAACCTGAAAAAAATCTCCTATCCCACCATTACTATGAGGAATACTCCCAGACAGCATCCATAATTAAATACTGAAGTCATGGGAAATAAATAAGTTTAAGATTTGTAGTGAGCACCGAAATCCAGAAGACAGTTGCAGCAGGGAAACGAGTGCAGAAGGGACTCTGCCACACTTCCCACTGGGACTTCTGTTATGAGGTCCTTCTTATTATTTACAGAATTGGCATATCGAAAAATACAAGACCAACAGGAGGCATTAATAATCTTCTTCAAATAAAGCAAGAAATCTGATTCATTCTCCAGGGATGGATAGGTGCCCATTCTCTGTGCCTGCTCACTGTATCCTGGTAAGATCTGGCAAACCTAAGTACCAATGACAGTGGCCATTTGACAAATAGGTTTCCAAATGAAATTGCCAACTCACTAATTATTAGCATTAGAATAGCCTTCAGACAGAGAGGACTTTCAATTACTGTTGAGCTGGTCTGGATGGGAATGGGTCCATTTGGCATCATCCTGTGTAGCCTGGGAATAACCCAACCCACCACTTGCAGACTTGGCTACCCTTTTAAAGCTGATTCCAGCAATTCTGCTCTTCAGTCAGCCAATACTGAAACAGCAATGCAAGCCCAGGGCTCCCCTCATGCCTCACAAAATACCACAAGAGAGCTGGCACAGACAGAGCTTAAACAGTGATGAGAAACCATTGAGAAGAAATAAATATTATACTTTACTAAAGTAACAAAAGTTTTGTGAGCAGCAGAGCAAACGATGCCTGGCTCCTGTGCCTTGTGTCTTAGAGTAGCTTATCTTGTGGCTAATAAGATGCAAGCTCTTATCTCAAGCCTAGCAAGATGTCAGCTCTGATCAAAGGCTCTCCTTAATAACATTTCTTTCTTGTGTGATTCTCTGGAAACAAATATACTTGAGCCCACATTTCTGCCTTTATCTCCATGGGGGTACTAACTGGTGTCTTTTATCTACTTGGCTTTTTCTCTCTCTCTCTTTTTTTTTTTTTTTCTGCGTGTGTGTGTGTATGTGTAAGAACTTTATTTCCCTAACACCATGAAATCCCTCCCAGGTTTGGTTAAAGTTGACCAAAGAGTTCTAACAGGAAGCAAGAAGAAAAGAAGTGGCTGATGATTGACTCTGTGACTCTCATTTCCTTAAGCTATATCCAAACTAAAAAAATATCCCTGCTGAGAAGGCATGAGTTCATGTAACGGGTACTTGATGAACAAACTTTCCTACAGGGACATGTTCTTTTCAAGGGAATAGGAAGGTGTACATGCAGCAGTAGAAGGATGAAAGGCCCTGGAAAACAACATTCGTTTAGATATTTTCAGCAGAAGCAAAGTATGCTCATTTAAGACCTCTTCACCTCCTTCTCAACAACTACACTCTCCACCAGAGCGTATAACGACAGAGGATACAGAGACCTAAAGAAAGCAAGGGAAGCTCTTATCGTAAACATGTCTGATGCAGGAAGCAGATCCATTACTTATGATTTATGGGAAATTTTATACACAATTCTCAGCCTCTCTTTTCGCAGCAGGTGAAATTCAGAAACGCTGGCTTTTCTGAGTGGGAGTCTGGTAAGCTCCTTTTAGAAAATGCCTTCGCACGGCTGTCAGAGGTATTTGGCAGCTATCAGTGGCAAGCAAAAGCTTCACCAGAATGAGGCAGAGCTGGAAGCTG
>NW_010578581.1:113322-139433 GCF_000705375.1 Tinamus guttatus | reverse complement strand
GCGTGGTGGCCGCCCCCCCGGCTTAGCTTTTTTTTTTTTTTTTCCTTCTCTCCTTTTTAAGCAATTCCGGGCTGACTTCAGCCGTAGTCAGCCCCCTCCTCCGCGCCGCCGCCGCGGTTATTTCTGAAAAGAAGTGGATCGGGAGTCGGGGGTATTAGTTAATAAGTGCCTGATCCTGTTGACCCTGTTCTGGTTCACCCACGCTCAACTATGCGGGGGTGTCGCGCGAGGAGGGTGTCCTGCCAGCTAAACCAATTACCGCTGCTGGCAAGAAGGCGCAGCCACCATCATCATCTTCATCATCATCAGCGGCGTTAGTGGCAGCGAGGCCCCAGTCCGTCCTATTTCTGAACCCTCCTGGACCATCCTTAAAACGCTTCGTGTCTCAAACACCTGTATCGCCTTCTGCTCCTCTGCAACCAGGGTATCTCCTGGAAGCGTGTCCCGTATCCCGTGTCTAGCCCCGGCTAGAGGCAGGAAGCCGGGGTGCTCGCACACGGAGAAGTCGAGCGTGCTTCGTCCTGGACTGAAGCGCTGCCCCCCGGTTTTCCATAGGGTAGAGGCAGCGCGGAGGCCAGGCCGAGCAAGCGAGGCATCCGGCGCGGAAAAGCAGCAGCTCGGGTTAATGAGCAACGCCGGGTAATGAGGACTGGTTACAGACCTTTTGTCTGCGCACTCTAGGCACTTCCAAAGAAAATGAGAGGAGAGAAAAAAACATAGAATCCTGCCGCTTGTAATCAACGGCAGGATTCCCAACAGGGTTCCTGTAAAGGCCAGGATTGCCCCTGAAATTGTCAGGAATTTTATTTATAGTCCAGACTGGGGATCAGAACCAAGATTGCTAAAAATATGTGTAGTGTTATCCCAAAAGCCTTCCAATGGTTAAGGTTTGATCTGGATACCCTTATACGCAGGAGCAGATTTCAAAGACAAACAAGGTGTGTTAGAAAATGCCTTCTTTTTCCTTTTTCTTTATTTTATTCTTTTTCTTTAACGCCCAGATGAATACTAGGATATACAGTTGCTTAAACTGTGGCAAATTCAATGAAGAGATTAGAGGCAGTTGCCGAGTGAGTCTCTTGCTGTGTAGAAATCCTTGGTGCTCAATGAGATGTGTATCTTAGATCAAATATTTGTATATACTAATTGAAGTAAAATACATCCATCAGTATATTGTGCTTTTGGGTAACATCGGTGAAGCAGAAGTCAACTGTTCCTTTCATATGCAGTTAGTTTATTTTATTTCAATGTACGTCTAATGACAGTGAAGTTGAAATGGGCCTTTTTCATTAGGGACTTTTGACTTTTAACTGATCAGTTAGACATATAGGAGGATGAAAACCTTCCAAGTCTTTGGCCGTTGGCACTTTTTTTTTCTTCTTTTTAGCTTATGTGGACAGATTTTGAGCATGTTGTCATTTTAACAGGGTCTGCTTGCTTTGTTAAGCTGTAATTTGCCATCTTCTTCTGAGTCAGTTTAAGACTATATTGATTTGATTTCTCTGTGCTTTTGCAAAATCACTGAAATGGCTAGTAAGAGAAGTCGCTTTGTAATAAGTAAACACAGTTTTGTGGAGATACTAAAAGCAGCCCCTGAAACTGTTTATCTAAATAGAAATGCACATGTCCAGGCAGTTTCTATGAGGCCAAAGAAACTAGCACAATGCTGTGAAAAACTAGAAGGAAAAGTGTTGAGAGATGACCTGCCTCAGTGCTGGCTGATAAGGTATCGCTTACAGACACCTGAATTGCAGCATCGAGATTAAACCTGAGCAGTGGCCATAAGCCTGGCTCGCTTCCTGGCCTGGTGTCTCTTGGCTTAGCGAGAGGGTGTTAATCTTATCACTGTCTCCTTTTGGACGTATGTAAAGGAGCAAGTTACAGAGGCATCACACAGTCCTGTTCGTGTGGTACAGGCAGCCTGAAAGCTTTAACTGCAGTAGTGTTGAAGTACTGTTATTGGCTCCATATTCAACCATTTTAGAAGGGCTTTTTTTGCTGCGTAAATGCTTCGGATTTAAGCTGGAGCCTTAAAAAGGCTAATAAATAAGTTAATCCTATGCAAAAATACGAAATGTGCAAAATAACATGGTTTGGAGATACTTTGTCTAGTAAACGACACAGATCACTAGTGTTTAGAATCAGCTTCCCTTCTATTTCATACAGGGGATGAAATGTGAAATCAGTGAGTGTTAGAAGATGAAGGGAAAGCATGAGGAGTGCTCTGTCATTTGCCTTCCGTGCCTTGGGAGGGAAGGACCACAGTGAATCATGGCATGTGAGCAGGCATGTTGTAAACAAAGATCACACAAAATTTCATGTTCGAGATAACCAGTGAAGACTGGAGAGCATCTCAAAACAGCAGATACTTGGTGGACCTAGAGCTTCTGTAGGCTTTTAAGATGATCTAATGGAATGAGGCACTAAAAGCTCTCCTCGTTGATATCAGAAGTTGATTGCCCTCTTTGCTTTCCATAACAACAAGCATAAAAATCTTTAACCCCTCTGATCTCCATGAAGAGGCTCCGGTTAAAAAGCTATTTAAGCACAACCAGAATGAGACCCTGAATAGTCAGGATGTGAGCACCCTAGAGGAAAGATTTCTTGCTGTGCTGAAATAGCACTCCCAGGGAAGAAGCACATATTCTATGCTACAGCACCAGCATGCGCCTGTTGACATACTTGCTTTGCCAGTAGCAACGTTTTTCACATGACAAAATTTCATTTTTCAGATGAGTGATTTTGGGATCAGGAACATGGATCAGGTCGCTCCTGTGTCTAACATGTACAGAGGGATGCTCAAGGTGAGTTCTCTGCAGCTAGTGGCATCTAAAACCAAGTTGTCTCGTCTCCCAGCTAGAGCACATGTGATGCTCAAAAGGAGTTGTACACCCATGCCAGTAGGAACCCATATACATGACTTTTTTTTTTTTTTCAGTTTGCATGTAATCTAGGTTACTTCTAGAGTATTCCCACTGAATTAAGCAGGTGTTTGAACAAGTACTACTGAAGCAGGAAAGCATCACTCTTATACCCTCTGAGGTCTCCCCAGGAAGTTTTTCCCCCACTACATTGTAAGAATTTGAAAATAAGAGGTGGACAAGAACTGATCTCAAATTCACTGCAGTCGGTGGAAATTCCGTGTAAATAAAGCCGTAGCATTGGCAGAACAGGTGGTCTTTGCAAGGCTGCCAGAGCGCTGTTCGGATATGACCAGGCAGGTCTGATTCATTCAAGAGCCTTGCATGAAAAAAGTAGGTTATTGAGTTATTACATGCACCTACAGTCCAATAAAAATCCAATAAAATTCAAGAAACCAAATGTAGTTAGTAAGTGCTTTTTTCATTAGGTAGACTGACTATTGTCTTGCTTTGCAAGCTCTTTTCAAACTGAGGACAAGTAAGAAATAAACTATGAAGACTCATCTTGTAATGGCCTGTAAGTGCCCCTTCCATTCCCCAATCATGCAAGTCGCTTTTTATCTCAGTATGATTTTTTTTTTCATAGGCATAGATTAATGTAACTAAATAAAGATTAGGAAGATGCTTTCTGTTCTCATTAACGTTGAGGAATGACAGTGTTTTGAAGACTCAGTTAATGAATCTTTGGTATTCTGACTTCTGTGATGTTTTTATGTCGTCTCTTTTTCTCCAGCTCATAGCAACAGCAAAATCCAAAAAAGATCCTCCAACTTAACAGCTGTGTACTTTTTCACACAGTAGTTGTTCCTAAGCACTTACTCAGTGATCACAGTTGTCATATAATCAAGTCAAAATCAAGACACTATTCTACTGTATTGTAGCTGTTAGTTTTGTAATAATTACCCATATATATGTTTAAAAGACAAATAAAATGGTTGTAACTAATAGGGCAAGCAGAATTTCTTCCATATTGATTTTGCCTTTATTACTATTAAAGCAGGAACCTGCTTACATATTAATTTGATCCTTTTTGAAATATGAAACTAGTATTGCTTGGATTTTACTCATTCACATGCCACAGCATTTTTTCCAGTGACTCAGAGTAGGGGTCGGCTACTTAAACAAAACACAGGAGTTTCCAGAGTTTATGTTGAAAGAACTTGCCCTTTCTTCTCGGTACTAGTGATGAGTCACTGCTTTTATCTAGTAATGCGTAAAGAATTTTTTACTATGAAATTTGGCAATTACCTGTAAGTTGTTTCGTTTGGATGTGAGCTTTTTCATTGCTTCACTTCGACTCTGTCCTGTACTTGTCATTGGTACCTGAACAGGCTTCACAATTTATCTCCATTACAGTTCAGTGGAGCTTTCTGAACTCAGCCCATAGGGACATGGTATTGTTTCCTTTAACAGCTTTTCTTCTGTGGATTATATACTTGCTATTACACACTTGCTATAAAATACAGCTAAAAAATTAACAGTCCCTAGTTTACTACCAGTGTTGTTGGGGCCTTTTTTAAATTCTTTTTTTAATTAAAAGGCATCTGGTGCAAAACACTCCAAGCTCCTTAGAACTCTGTCAGTTTTGGCTAGGCAATTCCAGGAATGCTTATTTGCTATTTCAGAAACATGGTTCAGGTTGCTATAGCATAGTTTATGAATTCTGCCCTTAAAAATCTCAGCCTTATCCTCAGCTAAATTCTCTGCCTTGCCGTAAGCCAGCATACCAGTGGATGCCTAAAACAAACCAGTGTTTGTAAGCTGCGATGGTCTCCAGCTCCCCAAACTGCAGTAGCTGCCATGTATGTGCTGCAGCTTTTCACACGATATTCTATCCTCAGGCGCTTTTAAAATTTCAGCAGCAATTTCTACTTATTTCTGCCTCTAGTTAGCTCAGATACTGTTTCCTTGTGACTAACAGACAAGTTGCACAAGTTGTTTTTAAAAGTTGTTTATTTCCTCCTCTCCTCATCCCCAAAAGAAGACTTAAATGGCTGGAGGGATCTAAGTATTGGTATTTTGCATCTCTATCATACAAACCTAATGCAATTAAAGTTTGAAAGAGGTATTTGAAATCTGCATAAATCCATTGTAGGTTTTGCACTTGCTATATATATTTTTTTTGTTCATTGTTTTTTCTTCCCATAATTTACCAGTCCTGCCTCTGTTTTAATTTATATTCCTCAGAAGGATAGTAAATTTAAAGGGTGAAGGAAATACTAAGTTTTCTTCAAAATATACCCATAAGTCAGTCATTTGAAAAGTTTATACATGTGTCTGCATTCTCTATTGTTAGAATGCCTCAATTACAGGAAAGCTTAAAATATCCTTGCTTGGCTTTACAGTAGCTTGCAGATCATGCCATACAATTTACATTGTAGTCTGAATGTTACTTGTTTCATTTTAGTGTACTAGAAGCTGTACTGTCCTTTTATTTCAAAGGCACAAGCTGGTCGAGTCAAAATAGTGACTGTGCATGGTCTCCAAAGCTAGGCAGTATAACCTGCCACTTCCTAGCAGTTCTTTTTGGAAGTGCTCTAGCAAAATGCTCACTGTGTTTTTTATTTTTTTCTGTTGCTTTTCAGCGTCAACCAGCATTTGACACCTTTGATAGCTCAAGCTCTCTCTTTGCTGGATACTTTTTCGCACTAAATGAAGATCAGACACTTCAAGAAGTGCCAACAGGATTTGATTCTACGTCTTATGGTACCTTTTTGCTTCGTTCTTTAGTCCAGTCAGCAACTCAGAAAGAAAACTGGGGGGTGTAACTTGCATTTTATCACTGTTCCCTTGCAAGTACAACATGGATTTTTCCCTTTAAAAAAAAAAAAAGTACACACAGTCTGTGTATGTATTTTGATTTTATGTACACGAGTTGGTCTGTTGATATTTGCTGTTCTCTATGTTGACAAGGATGGAAACTGAGATTCATTAGCCTAAGATGCCCATGGAAGAACCTTAGCAGATACTAAAATAGGGTTAAGGCTGTTAAAAGTTTTCTTTGAAAGCTTTAAATTATATAGAGTTAAACTTGTGTTTTAATTTTGGCTGGGTGGTTGTAGATACTCTGCAAGCCCCTGTTTTGACCCTGTGGTTCCTAGGGAGCAAAGTCCTTATTCCCTTTCCTTATTCCCTTTCCCTTTGTAGGTTTTGTTTTATGTCTCATCTTAAAAATAGAGGTGGAGGTGTTTACAAATCTTTTTAGTAGGAAATGCATACCACGAGTTTTCAACAAATCCTGGCCAAAACTTCCTCACGGGCTTTTTTTTTTTTTTTAAATCTCCAAAAGCAAGGTAGATACCTTTCCTGTGGCTGTCTTTATCTCCCCCTAGGTAAGCCTGGGGGGCGGAAAAAAAAGCCCTTAAACCTCCACCAGCCTTTGTGATTCTAATCAGTGACTATCTCTAGCCAGCAAAGCAAGTCCTGGCAGATATTGAGGATGGGTGTGGTAAAAACAGAAGTGAAGCACACGCTGGGCATGAGCTCCGCGTGCTGGGTCGAGTGGAGCTTGTGCCTAGCCAGGATCTAGGAAAGCTGCAAGAGCAGAACAGCTTAGTGAACTGCCTCAAGTCTGGTAACCATCGTGGGTATGACTCCTGACACCGTAACGTGCCTCTGAGAGCAACACGGCAGAGGTCCTTCAAATGTGTGCTAGTTCCCAGAAGCTCTCTGGTGTGCTCAGAGGTGCAGTGGTGACTCCTCAGTTGTTCCCTGGTTTAATGTCACCATCGCAAATAAAATATCAGTAAAACTTTTCTTATACTGAAACATGTAGGTGGTATTGTTGGTTTTCTTCAACTTGGGAGTTCTTTCATAGTTAAATCGGGCATCTTCAGGTGAGAATTGTCCAGTAATAAATATTGGGTGGAGGCTAAATTTGTTCTTTTAGAGTCTATTTGCAAACTTTTTGTTGAATCGTATAGGTTAGTAATTGATCTGCGTAGAATGATACTTATTTTTGAATTGTGTTGCATTGTTTAGACACTAGGTACCAGCTTGTGACCATTCACATTTGTTTGGTTCAGTTGACTGAATGATACTATATTAGGTATAAGCTGTAAGACCATATACATGAGTGATGGAGAGGTGCATGGGAAGGTCTGAAATACGCTCGGTCGGAAAGCAGTGTTAAATATCCTTGCAATTTGGTTCTGCACAATCCTGCTGTGTATTATTTAGTTCCCAAGCTAACTGATGACTGCCTGGAGTTAACAGAAAGTCTGAGGTCAAAATGCAGATGAGAAAAATAGGAAGAAACAATCTCCTACTTTTTTGAAAAAGCAATCATGAAGCTTCCCTGAAACACAGGCATGCTGTGTAACTGTTGAGAGTCACTGAGGATCTATAGCTTGGAAAGCTGCAAGGCTTTACTTTAGGATGATGCAATTTCACCAACTCAATATATCAAAGGTATTTTAGTGTTGACTTGTTCATTCAAAGGCAGGACAATCTAAAAATAGACCTACCCTGTTTGTTTCTGCTTTAAAATACATGGTATCCCCTTCTTACTCTTAACCTAGTATGGCAAAAACCTCTTTCATTGGCCTAAATGTTAATGTATCTTCTTTTCCCTCCACCCTTTTTCTTTCTCGCAGAGTCTAACAACTGTGAATTGCCTCTGTTAACCCCGTGCAGCAAGGCTGTGATGAGTCAGGCTTTGAAAGATACTTTCAGTGGTTTCACAAAGGAACAGTGTCGGCTGGGTATCCCAAATAGTAAGTGTTTTCTATTTATAAGCTCTTTTTTAATGCTAAGGAGGATGCTGAATAGTGATTCTTTTAAAAGAGAAAGTGATGTCAGAACTAAATACAAGAATGGATCCTATGTGAATCTGGCACAACGTTAGCTGGAAAGACTAGACTTACTGGTATTAAAAATGGGTGCATGGAGAGTTCCTATTTTGGCAGTGTAAGACAGAATCAAATAAAGTGAGGACATACATCCTCTAATTAAGGGGGAATACAGAAGGAAAATAGAGCGCTATTTTTAAATTCAAGCGTAAATTTATTCTGATGCCTAAGCTTCAGAACTAAGTAACTCGAATTAACAAGTCCTTCATTCACTGCCTTTTAACTAAGGTAGTTAGGGGTGATTTACAAAGGTCAAGCATTATGCCAATATCCTGGACCCTTTTTGTCTTTCAGATCCCTGGCTGTGGACTGAGCAGCAGGTTTGCCAGTGGCTCGCCTGGGCTACCAATGAGTTTAGCCTGGCAAACGTGAACTTTCATCAGTTTCTTATGAGTGGCCAAGACTTATGCAACCTGGGCAAGGAGCGTTTCTTGGAACTGGCACCTGATTACGTGGGTGATATTCTGTGGGAACACCTGGAACAGATGATAAAAGGTAGATATAGGTCACAAAGACTTCTGTTCTGAGATCCTTCTAATAAAGCTTAGAATAAGTCTCTGTCAACACTTATTTCACTATGAGGGATTTTTATGACACAAGAAAACTTGATCCTTAAGATTTGATTAGTAAAAGTATTAACAAAAGTATCTAATACAATTATCTGCTGAAATATTCCCTGCCTTAGGCAGAAAATGCCTGTTGTAGTCAAGTTTTATTTGGATCGGTTACTGAAATAAATGAGATCAGGGTAGAGGTCTTACATGTTTAAAATACATTTTTTTAATCAAATACTGGACAAAAACATCACTTATTTTTACAAGTATTTTGTTTTGTTCCTGTAAAGGTAGTATAAGGATGTCAAGGAGGTTTGGAAGTGCTCTTAGGATGAACTCTGCATACAATAAACTATGCATTCAATTAGTTTTGGAGAATTAAGATTCAGCAGCTGCCCGTGTGCAGGATCTGTACCTTAGCACTCACTACATTTTCTTTTTTTGTATTTGGGGCTTTTTTTTGTGGGGGGTGGGGTTGGTTGGTTGTTCGTTTGTTTGTTTGTTTGTTTTCCCTATGTTAAGTATGAAGATTCAGTTGTCCTGATGCTTTACCTCCTGGGAATTGCCTGTTTTTTTTTCATGAGAGCTTCATGCAGTGTGTTAGTAAAATTAATTCGAATGGTGTTCCCAAAAATACTCTAGAGAGTTGGAAGCTTCACATGGCATAAAATGCCTGATCTATAAAAAATGAAATATTCCTTTTTTTTTTTTTTTTCTCCAGACAGCCAAGAGAAAACACAGGATCAATATGGGGAGAACTCTCATCTCACCTCAGTTCCTCATTGGGTCAATAATAACTCCTTAAGTAAGTACTTTAAGTAGTTTGTCATTTTAGAATGTTTATTCTAGGTATGTCACTGATTCTAGAAGATAAAAAGACCTAGCAGAATAGATACTGTGCTTTAGGAACACATTTAACTTCAACTGCTGCAGGCTTTTCCAGTATTGTATCTAGTCTCTAATTCATATTAGAAAACTCCTGAAAGCAAAGGCTAGGACAAGTCAGACTTTCTTTTGGTATGCCAAAGCCTGTGTCTGTAGAACAGAATGACTAGTCCCATCACTAGCAGGTTGAATCAAAAAGCAGTACCACTAGGAAATATCAGGACTTAGTTAGGCCTTTTTAAAGGCTATGGAAGCATAACAGAGCTTTTGAAAATATGTAGCACAGGTTTAAAAACAAAGTGCTTGTTTCCTTACTTAGCTGTCTTGCTCTAATTCCGTCTCATTACTACTTTTAATGGTTAGAGCCTTACTCAGAATCACCTAGGCTTCTCTAGCTTTTTTGATGCTCTGCATTTTCCCTGAAAAACAAACAATATATTGTGTTTGTGTCTGCAAGTTGTAGAAGGAGATGCACAGAATCTGATTTGGAGAATTCCCACTGACTTAAGTAGCCTTTCCAGTAGGCCTGTAGCATCACTTTTCCCTAGCCAGACTTTCACAGAAAAAAAGTAGTTCATGGTGGCGTGGCTGTAGTAGGATATCTAATGTTTAATAGCCTGTTTAAGCGACAGCAGAGAAAAAAAAATAAGTCATTGTCTCCTTTTTTTCTTTCCTCTCCTTCAGCTGTTAATGTGGATCAGGCCACCTATGGTATGCAAATGCCTGGGTACCCGAAAGCCCTCAGTTACCCTAAACCAAGTATCCTGAGTGACATCTGTCAGACTTCCACGGGACCGAATCTTCTCAATCCAGAGCAAGAGTTTCCATTGTTCCCTAAAGCCCAAGTAGATGCAGTTGGTGTGAACTATTGTGCAGTAAACCAAGACTTCACACGAAGCAATCTGAACTTGCTGATGGATAACTCTGGTAAGACACTATCCATATGATAACCATGGCTCTAAGGCCAGTTGTGCATGTTTTCCCCCTTCTTTGCATAGATCCTATGTACAAAACTGAGAGGAGTCCCTTCTCTCTCTCTCTTCTTCCTCCCTTAAGGTAAGCTTAGAGAGCATGAATCTAGCGACAGTGGTGCAGAAAGTTATGAAAGCTCAGAATCAATGCTGCAGTCTTGGAACAGCCAGTCATCGTTAGTGGACTTACAGCGTGTGCCATCCTATGAAAGCTTTGAAGATGACTGTAGCCAGTCCTTGTGTCTGAACAAACCTACAATGTCTTTCAAAGACTATATTCAAGAAAGAAGTGATCCTGTAGAGCAAGGGAAACCAGTTATACCAGCAGCAATTCTAGCTGGCTTTACAGGTAAGTAGTGAAACAAAATTGTTACTCCTCTTCTTGTGTAATTTCAGTGTTTTCTTTAAATGCAAGATCAAGCTGTGTAGTTGCAAGGTAGCCTCTCACCGAGACACCACTGCTCATGGCAAGTTTCAATTTTAACTGTTAATAAGAAAATCTCATTGGACTGTATGTCTAAAATAAGCGCAGGTAGGTTATCATTTTTTGCAAACATGCCATCAAAATGGAATGTATTCTTTGCCTTTTATCTGCTTGAAAAAGAGAGAAACTTTGACACTCTCCCATGCTTTGGGGAGTATTGCAGTGCCTGCTGAGATCAGTTTTCCATCTGGAATGTTTGCCAAGTCAAGGACTGTAGGACAAGCACTAAAGCTTGACTACAGCTGCTAGGAGATGGAAGTGAGGGGGAAGGAATCTTATATAGAAGAGAAAGGCATATTTTGTTCCAAATCCTTTCTTTTAATGAAAAAGTTGACTTTTTTGATTTAATTTTAACATGTTTGTGAACAGTTTTATATTACAGAAAAAAAAATCTTATTAGTTTTGTTTTGATATTTAACAAAAAAAAAGATTAAAAAATTAAAAGATTTTTTTCCTGTGATGTAGATATGGCAATGTTCATTAGCTCTGGTAAGAGCTTGCAGAAGTGTTAATTGTGCTGTTCCCTGCTTCTCCTACAGGCAGTGGACCTATACAACTATGGCAATTTCTTCTGGAGTTACTGACTGACAAATCCTGTCAGTCATTTATTAGTTGGACTGGAGATGGATGGGAATTTAAACTTGCTGACCCAGATGAGGTATGTGGCAACTGTGACGAATAAGAAGACTTAGGGTCTGGGGACCTATTCACGAACATAAAGCATTTACAGAGTCAGACACTTGCTGAAATATCTTCTTCAGTTAAGTGTTTTATTACACATTCAGGATTGCTGTACGTCATGTTTTGTTTTTTCCATCCTCTATCCCAAGATATCAATATTTGCTTTTGATTATGAGCTTATGGTTTCTTTTTGACAGTATAAGTAATGCTGTGAAATAGTTTCCTGGATATAGTTTTATCAACAATATTTGAGATTGTGAAAAGGCGCGGGGCAGTTACTCTAAGCATCACAATTCTTACACATAGCTACACTAGATATTCTAAGCAGCACTACAATATGTAAGAATTGTGCTTAAGTACCTTAGGTACTTAAGCATGTAGTTGTAAAAAAATAACTAAAACGTGCCTCAACTTTTCTGCTGTTAACAATATCAGAAAATGCTTGTAGTAAGAGGCATGATAGTCATTAATTCCAAGGAGCTGCATATAATTCAAATTCCACTTAAACTGTCCTGTGCTACTCCTTAGCAGTATCATCTTTGCAAGAGGGCACTGCATTTCACTTACTTGTATTCCATAAACAGTTTTGTGGCAATTATCATCATGATGGGCCTCTCCACTGCAGCAGGTAGCCAGTATCAATCAAAAAGATACCAGCTACTTTCCCCTGAGAAAAAAAAATCTTCAGCTGTGGATTCTTGCCTCAAAACTTGTGCAGTTGAGGTTTCAGTCACCAACTCTTGTTACCTGAGTTCAAGACATCAGAAGCAAATAAAGTGCCCTGACTGACGAAAAAGTTTTAGTAACTGCCTTTGTCAGCCACTGACTGGGAGAACGTAAGCAGAATAAGCGCTTTACACTGGGCTTTCTTTTTGGGCTGGCAGGTGGCACGGAGGTGGGGAAGAAGGAAAAACAAGCCAAAAATGAACTATGAAAAACTGAGCCGAGGCCTGCGCTACTATTATGACAAGAACATCATCCACAAGACTTCAGGGAAGCGCTACGTGTATCGCTTCGTGTGCGACCTGCAGAACTTGCTGGGGTACACGGCGGAGGAGCTGCACGCGATGCTCGGCGTGCAGCCCGACACGGAGGACTGAGCGCCCGCGGCTCCGGCTCGGCTGGCGAGACCACGCGTCGGAACTGTGCCTGGGAGCCCGCTGCGGTCAGCTCTGCCGACTGCTCACATGGGTGCAACTGTTAAGAAATAAGGACCTTAGCCGATTTTGTAACCGGGGAAAGTTGCGAGGAAGTGGCCTTATTTCATCAGTGGCTTCAGATGTTGCCGTGGCAGGCATTTGGGCAGCATGGAAGTCAGCACAGATCCTAGCTCTGTCACGAAGATGCAGAAATGCTCAAGGATTAAGCATTTCAGCTACCTATACTGCCATACAAAGCATTTTGGCTACTTACACTGCCATATACTAATGGGTTGGCTTTAAAACCAAAGGTTGGATGAGAAACCAGTGATGCAGCAGAACTAGTGCTCAGATTTTTAAAATACCATCATCCTTGATTCTATCATGCAATTTATTTAAAAGAAAAAAAAATAATTTATTTTAAAAGAGCAGTAAGAAGAATTGGTATTATGTTTTATTCTAAAGCATGTTTTAAGGTAGTTACTACTCCACAAGTGTGCTGCATAGGTACATAAACAGTCGGTGTCCAAAACGAGATGTAGCAACTGTTTAAAACATAAACAACAAAAAGCCCTTTCAAGAAGGGAAGGAAAATCGTACCATTTCAATATTCAGTTTGTATATATTCTGTGATTCTTTTTGAAATTCTTTAATGTTCCTATTTAACAGATATTGTATAGTGTAAATTAAACTAATTGTATGTGTATTGAAATAGTACGAATGTAAACTTATCAAATGGTTATTTTATGTTTGTCTAGGATATGCAACCTTCTGAAAATATTTAATTGGCCTGGGAGACAACATACGTGCTCAGCATGCATGCATATGGTATGCCTATCACATGAAATGTGTAAGGGGAGTTGGCTCAGTATTTTGCCAAGGCTGATGCTGGCAATTCTTTGTGCATCTTGGCATTTTTACAAGAACCTAATATTATGTTCTGGGACATAAAGGGCCTATTTGTGGTTTCTTCTGTAACTGAAAATGAAAATATTAATATGGATAAAATTACCTTTTTCCTTTATAAATGGCATATGTTTTTCAACTTCTATGCATGTCCTTTTAAAAAAAATTTATATACAAGCCTATTTTTTCAGTTGACTTGTCTCTTCTTCCTGCAGTTTATCCTGTATGATTAAAATATGAATTCTATTTTTGGAAATAACTGTGACTCCTTTTCAAAGATCAGGAGGGTTTTATGTAGCAGCTATTTTTACTGCAAAAAAAAACAATTCACTGGAAAAATGTACTTTGTAAGAAAGCTTTATTTTTTATCTGAGCTTGATGTACATTTAAATGTGTTGTACAGTGTGAGAGGTTTAAAAATATGAGTCTTTATTAAAACCTCTTAGGAACAAGAAAATAAAATGGTTCATGTGCTTTCTTAAAATATTCTGAATTAAGAAGGGATGGAGAGGAAGGGTTTCTTACTCCATGAGAAGTTTCTCTTCTAGTCTAGTTTCTCCTCTAAAGGGAGAGCTATGATGTTAGTTTGAAGAAATATCTGCAAGAAGGGCTAGGTTGATGATCTTGAACTGAGCAAAGTGCATGCAAACACTTGCACAGCTTCATCTGCATTCATATGCAAACTGGAGAATGTTTAAAGTGCCTGCCTTTGAGCAGTGATCCTAATGAGGGGATGTAGGTTTTTTTTTTTTTCTTTTTTTTTTTCCCCTCTTTCTTTTCAGGAAATAAAGTATGGGCTTGTAAGAACGAGGTCCTTTTTCTTCTGGATGCCACTTGCATTTTGGTTACAGAGCCCTACTGCTTCTCTCGATACGTAGAAATTTCATTTTCAATCCCATTTTTTTCCTAAAAGCAGAACTATTGCTCCTTTGGCCTGAAAGGTCAGTTGTGTCTCTTGTTTGCAGGCCCAACATTATCTTAAAAATAGAGGCAACAGGGAAGTTGTTTGTTTCCCTTCTTCAGTAGAAATGTTATGGTAGTGACATATCACATGCTAGTGTGTCTTCCAGGAGCTACATCAGATAAGCTGCACTGTGTCAGGTCACGCAGCAACGCAGGCTATAGCCCAGTATGACACGGTAGACAGTTATTGAAGGACATTTTATGAATGTCACAGCGCATACAGAAAATGCTACCCTGTTTTCTCAGCCACCCAGCGTCAAAGAGGTTGTTGAAAGTCTTTCTAAACAATCCTTGTTCTTCAGGACATGCCTCCCTGCCCTTCCAGCTGCCAGCTTTCCTCATGAGACAGCAGTTATAGCACAGTGTTGCAGTTGGCACCTACCCATGGTTGGCATGTCCCCTCTAATAACAAAGTTTGACTTCAAAGCGCCCTCTTTGCTCGCTCTTTTTTTTTTCTTTAAGGTAGAAATCCCATCCTAAGCAAAATATCTCCGGCTGTGAGCCACAGAGCCCTTGACGTCCAAGAGTCTATTCTGGGAAAAATCTTTTTACTTTGCCCTGTTCTTAAACTCTTCTTAGGCATCTGCTGTCAACCACAACCAGATGCAGGATGAGAACGTAACAGATGGGGCAGATCAAGGATTGCTTTGCCAAGTATTTTATCTCCACCCAAGGAAGCAGGAGAGATCAAACCAGGCCAGCATTTACCCATCCATTCCCCACATGCATTCCTTCTGCATCCACTACTGCTGTGTTAGCTATCTCAGAGGGAACTATCCCTGTATGGTCCTTCTACTACCCGTCTAAGAACCTCTCGTCTATGGATTTGCCAAATCCATTTTGAGCTTGTTCATTCTCTCTGCCTCCCTAATGTGCTGGGACAGCACATTTTGGCAGCTGCTGAATAAAGAAGTGTTTTCTCTCATCTCTTTTCAACTGAACTCCTATTAGGTTCATCAAGAGCTCCCCAGTGCCACCACTATAGGAACTGGGACATAATCGCCTTTTGGGCCATTTGCCTTATCCACTGCCTTCATGACACTGTCAGCATTAATCACACCTTCCCTCTAATGCTTCTTCTCTCCAGCCTGGAGGGTTGCAAATTTTGTCATCTGAATAGCAGGGAAGCTGCATCATTCCCTGGAACGTTCTCCTCTAGTATGTCCTTCCTGAGCTGTGGAGACCAGCCCCTCACCCTGACTCTGAGGTAAGGGCACCCCAAAGTTTTGTACAAGGAACTTTACAGGTTCACAATACTGGTAGGAGGACTTGTGATCCCCCTCTCCAGAGATGGTCCAAATTTAAACACTGTGAAGGACTGCCCGATTTGAGAAACTGCAGATTATCTTGTACCTCATATTTTCCTTTGTCTCTATGCATGTGTGAGCATTGGTTCAACCATGTGTGTTCGCATGGTAATGTGACTGCAGCGTTGCTTCATATGCTGAGCATGTGAATGATGAAAAGCTAAAGAGGGAATAAAAGATGTCCCTGTAAGCAAGAAGAATTAGAAGTTCAGTCCAGTGTGTGTGATCTCTGAGAAAAATATCTAGTATCGCATTTATAATGTGTGCCATGTGATGTGTAGTTTGGAACCACATAAAGTATCAAAAGTAAATCAAGTAGAGGGGCCAGTGACACCATAATTTACCCTGTGCAGATTGAGATTTTCTAGTGATGAGTCTCATTTATGAATAGAATAAAGAGAATTCTGTGGTTTGGGGGTGAAGCATCAGATGCTGCCATTTTTCTTCCTTCTGCCTCTATCCCTCTTGGTCTTTATACTGACATAAAGGATGAGTTTAACAAAACAGAAACAAGTACAATGAAATCACTGCACGTGCAAAAAAAAATGCGTTGCTTGGAAGATATCTTTTCCAGCTGCTCTCTCTAGATAGCTGGCAAAACGGCCTTCTATACTCCCCTCTGAAGGGTTTGCAGTGATTTTCTGCCTCATGACCTGAAACTCAGAGTGCAAATACATCCTGATACAAATTTTCTGAACCCTAGGTTTCAAAAGAGTATTTATTCCTTCTTTTCTCTCAGCATGAGCAGAACCACAAAGAAAACAGATTGTCTACCCAATACTTAACATGGCCCACAGGGTGAAGTCTGGAGCCCAAGGTGGGCAAGCCCAGCCGAAAGCGCGTGGTGTGGAGATGGAGGCAGCGGGCTTGCGGAGTGGAGAACCACCCCAGCCTGAGCCAGCAGGTAAAAGGAGGTAAAGCCCTTTGGGAGGCAGCATCTCTGCCTTGCCACTTGGGAAAACCCGAGCTGAGCTTAGCCTCTCAACGCATGGCCAAGAGCGGCCACAGCACAATGAGGGCTCCCAGTTGTATGATCCTCCAGGAGCTCAACTCGCTCCATCTCAGGAGGGTTCCTAACACCTGCCTCCCACCTTGGGCAGGAGAGGAATAGAGCAGATGCAACCCCTACATTTAGCTTCTTTCCATTTGCAAGGGTTTTCCGCTCTGTTGCAGGGTGGTTTTTGGCCCTGCCGAGGAAGAGGAGTTACTCCAAAAGCAATATAATTCCTCCCACATGCCTTTGAACAGACCTGTTTGTTCGCTCTCCCCATCTTGAGTGCCAGCGCCTGGGAGATGCCAAGAACCCACGTCTCTTGCTGAAGTCAGGACCAGGTCCCAAAACCCCAGTCTCACACTCTTCCCACTGAACAGCTGGAGCTAGCTCAAGCTAACACTGCTGCTGGAAAGTGAACGGGGACAGCTTTTGCATAAGGATGAACTGTTTTTGAACAGTTTCCCCAATGTCCTGGACACAACGCTCCTTTTCTTCTTCATCGGGACTTGACGTCTCCTGGCTTCTCAACTTTTTTTTTTTCTTTTAAACAAATATACTCATTGTTGCTTATGCAAGGAAAATTCCACTTTCTAATAAAGGGGTTTTGCCAGAATCTGAAGGCTCAGAATGTATCTTTTCCACAGTCAGTGCCTCCCAAAATTCAGATATATCTTTCTCTCTTTTGTAAACATGAATACTTTTTGTTACACGTTTTTAAATGGTTTATAAAATCTCCAGCTAGAGCCCAACACCCTGGCTCCTTCCCCAGCCCATGACTTCTGTGGTGATGTGAAGGAGATCCTCAGAGTCTGGGTCAGGGTGAGGAAAGAGCAGTTAAGTGTGCTTAGCTGTGCCCTTCCCGATGCAGTACTCCCTGTTTCCAGGGCCATTCCAGCTTTAAGCACCTCAAGTAAAAGGGTATTTGCTATTTCCCTTGGAGGAGCACTGCGATACCCGGTCAACCGTTGTCTATGTCCATGGTTGCTGCTGGGAAGTTATAACCACCGCACTTCTGCAGGAGGTCAGTGTGGCTAGTTCAGGGAGTTGCTGTTGCAGCGGCGTGTGTATTCACTGAAGGTTGAAGCCTGCAGTCCAAAACGGCACTTGCTAGCGGTAACCCAGCTGCCTGGGCAATTTTGGACATCAGCATGTGACTTTACCTAGGTCAGCCCTGTGCAATGACTCATTCAGAAAAAACATCAGTGGAGACCACAGAGGTCCAGATGTACTCCGTCTTCCTCTCCTGAGTGAGCGAGCCTTTCTACTAGTTTAAGCAAGAAGATATTTACCAGAAGCCTGAGCGCTGGCAGTGCTGCCAGCTTGCTTCAGAGCACAGCCAGCACAAAACAACATAGCAGGGCATTTTTCCTACTGCAGTGTGATTGGGCCCAAGGCGTTCATATTTTATTACATTCATTTTTCTCCAAGAAATATTAAAATGCTCCCACTATTTAAAGGGAGGGAAAAAAAAAAAGAACTTCCTCGCTATCCCTAAGCAACCTATCAAAAAAAGCAATAAACTATTAGTAGGCAGAATGGTTTTAAAAGGACCCACAGCAGTTTCAGGCTGTCAGGGGAAGAATAGAAATGGAAATGACTTAGAAAATTATTAGCAGTACCTCAACAGCAGCTCTTTAATATTTCCCACAGTATTCTCAGTCATTAGCGCAGAAGAGATTCTCTTCCCTGCCAATTACTATCCCTGCTTCCTTTCTTGGTCTGAGAGGGATTTGCAGAGACTCCATTTGAAAATGGTTTTAGTCAGCATGCTGTGCTTGCAAGTCTTCCCTCCAGCAGCAGAGGTATTCAGAGAGTGGGAGCTCCCGCTTCCCATAAGGCCTTCTCAGGAAATAAATGTTCACATTTATTTCCACAGGAAATAATGGAAGGAACTGGCCACTACAGCTGCACTTGTAGCCTTTCTTTACTGCAGGGATTGACTACTCACTAATGGAGCTGCATGGGAACATGCAAGATCAATTTACAATAACAACCCAAACCTCCAAAGACACAGTTTTGGTTTTACATTCTCCTTGACCTTGTAAAATCACAGAGTACATACAGCACATAGAATCAGAGAATCATTATGGTTGGAAAAGACCTTCAAGATCATCAGGTCCAACCGTAAACCCATCACCACTGCCTGCTAAACCATGTCCCTAAGTGCCTCATCTACACATTTCCTGGTCTCTATGCAATGCTGCATTACTGTCACGGGGTTTTCCTCCTTACTAAGCAAGACAAAGTAACTCATACTGTGGTCCTGCTTTGAGGGACAGCAGAGGACTGTGCAACAGTATCAGGGTGCTCCTTGAGCTGTGCAGACTCATGCATCGCGGCTGCTTATGCAAGGCAGGTCTAGAGACAAGGTTGGCAACTCACAGGCCTTGATGCTGCTGTGTAGGGAGCTGATTTTAAAGCTGCTCAGAGAGGCCTTTATTTTACTTTAATTTTAAGCCATCAAGTCAGTCCAGACTCAGACAAAGCTCTTCCATACATCTAGCAAAGGGATTTGCAAAAGCTAAAATAAGGGACAGAAAAGGAAGAATACAGCTTCCCCTTCATTGCTACAGCAGGGCAAAGAGTTGCCCTGCCTAGATGCTTTTACGTGACTTTTCGTTTCCCATAGCACATTTCCCCCACTTCCAAACAACGTGTCTTCCATGCAAGTGGAAAGCAAGTCAAGATCCTTATTGTTTCTCATTCCTGTATGTGGGCAGTAAACAAAACATGAGAGTAACTTCTTAGCAGGCCTCTTTGGCCTTGCTGTAAGTTAGGGGAGCAGCCTGTTCCAGGAAATATCCACAGCATACTAATGCTGGCATGTCCTTTCCTTGCTGCTGGGCTCTGTATTCTCAGAGGTCCCACTCTTGCTCGCTCCTTGTGAGCTGTGACACAGGCGACATGAGGGGACAACCGGGAAAAGGCACTGCCTGCAATTATCCTCTGCTTCCAGAGCTCATCAAGGACTTTGCAGAGCAGCATGTACAGGCTTGCCTGCAAAGGGAAATCATTTGCTAATAAAATAGGATTTGAATGTCAGGTAGAAATTATATTGTGGAATTACTCTGCTTCTAAATTGGGTTAACCAAGCCAGAGGAGGGCACAGGGAACTATTGACTACTGCTCTTCTGATTAGTTTTCCTGTGCAGACAAGCCCTAAGTTAAAATAACTCCTGCTTTCTTCTTGGCTCCAACATAAGAGTACAGAGGCAGCACTTTTTGGGGCACTTTGCCCTATTCTGTCTCTGCAGTTTTGGCTCTTGGTGGGAAAGCGCTCGGCGGAGACTCCCTTTGCTTTTAGCGGAGCTGCAGCACTGGCCACCAGGATGCTGCTCCTTGCAGAGCGCAGAGCAGTTCTGCTTGGCACTGCTTGCAAAAATAAACGGAGGAACTGAAAGCTGTACCCAGCTTAAGTCATGGGTTGTAACTATGCGAACATAGAGTTCCTCACCAAGTTATGAAACACCTACTGAAGTGATAGGAAAGAGTTTTAATCTTGCAGCATAGGCTCTGTGTGCTAAACATTACTGTTTTACTATTAAAAACTAAGGAAGTTTGCAACATATGACCACATTTGCAAAATGTGGGAGAAGGTTACCTCATTGTATTGTAAATGTCCCTACTATTTTGGCTCTGACAGGCCTGCATGTCAGGAACAAGTGCTGAATTCTTGAGTAATCATGTGTGTCAGCATTCAGAAACCATTGCTAGAGATTCGACAGCTTCACAAGTAGTAGTTATAACTTAAGTTTTTGAACTGCTTTTAAAGATTTCATTTTATCTGGCCTCTTATCTGAAGTACCAGATAAAAAAAAAGTAAGTCTTATGTTTCAAAATGTTGCACAAAAATATCTGCTTTTTCACTTCAGCATTTCTCACCATCCCCAGCTTTGTCTAAAACTAGAACTGAAAACTGAACACCCCACACATTATAAATGAAATACTTTTGTCCCATTAAAATAAATTTTAGTCTTGGGGGAGGGAGAGCAGCCATCAAATTTCTTATTCTGATGTCTTAGTAAAGGTATTGCGTCTTTATTATTGGCTCACTCAAGTGTCAACTAGCACTTGAATTAATCAGTAGTTCATGAAAGCCGATATAAGATGTTGCAGATCTTACCACTGGCTGAAGATGAAATGTATTTGCTTGAAATGTACAATGCAGTTTAAGCCCTACATTTTAATATGACATAATTATGGGAAAATACTTGCATAAGCATATCTTCATTTCTAATGCAGACTAGCTGTCCCATTGATGGAGAAAAAGCAAGACCGTGTAGCTCAACCTGTAAAGCTTGAGGGAGCTGTCCCATTGATGGAGAAAAAGCAAACCTGTAAAGCTGGAGCAAGAATATCTCTTCCTTAGCTGTGTTTGTCTTTCTCATCCTTTATGACATAATACTAGCCATCACTAAATGCTCTAATTCTGGGTAAGACCTTAATTTCTATGGAGAAAGACAAACAAATGCTGATAAAACTAATTTAGGGAAGTGGTCTGTTCTTTGGTTATTTGCTTATTTAAAAGGAAACAAACAACTCTGTACAAATTCAGAAGAATATTTCCATAGATAACTACCAGGAGGATCTTAATTGGTTTTTCATCTTAGATCTGGAGAGTGTGCTAAATCTTGTGTTTAGCTTTTTGAATCAGGTTTGTAATTATTTTATTATTGTTGCTGTTGTTTTGTTTGAAACTTAAGACGGAGCTATAAAGAAATTCAATTACTATCCATGACTTCAATCACAACACACAAAGCATTGCTAATGGGAAAAGGATCTGGATTTGTCTGTGAAGATAAGTATAAATTCCAGATTCGTGCCTGCCCCATCTAGTAACTGGGGTGAACTATGCCAAGCAATGGTCTGCATGGCCTGCAGGTGACACAGAGGTAGAGAGGAGTCCCTAGAAGGCAGCAGAATGGACGAGGTTGTTCCAAACAGGCATCTGGGAAGTGATAGCAGGTACAGCCCAGCACCAACATTTTAGCCACTAGGCCCTCTGAGCCAGCGTTAGGCAACAGACTGCTTACACCACAGGTAGTTGCCAACCTCCAGTGCTTTCAGCATCTCTCTCTCAAGAAGGAAATAAGCTTGGTGTAGAAAAAATCAACCCTGTGGCATGTTTCTGAGAGATGATAAACATCAAGAAGAATAACAAAAAGGACAGATAAGAGTTACACAGTCATCTGATAAGTAGAACACAATAAATGCTATGCGTATCGAGACAACAATATGCAAAAGTATGAAGCTTGGAAGCAGAAACTTTGACAATGACTGTGTTTTTCTCTGGCAGACAATCAGCTACACATAAGGACCAAAAAGTAGATATCAGCTTAAGGAATGGGAGATAAGACAACACCAAATAAAAACAGAAGTTATTACATATTTAAGGTTTCAAAAGCACCAGTCTTCTTACCTTTCAAAACCATCAATATCTTCAAAGTAGTTCTCTTTTGAAGTCTTCTACTGTCACCTCCAGCCCAGCCATCTTCTCCTACACTGATAATTCAGTCCCTGCTTCTGGTGGCTCATGATACCCATCCCCATTATCTCAACATACAAATGTTTGAAAATGTAACTTCTTCTACACCTGCCTTCTTGTGTGTAGGATGAACTCCCCAGGAACGTTCACAAGATCTCTTTTCTGTCTTCCCTCATGCACCATCATAAAGCTTTCCTCTTCTAAACGGCTGGACAAAGGCCCTGCTACTGCTGTATCCCTGCTGCTGCAGGGACACCACCACCCACCATGCTAACCATGCTGCCTCCTTGCCTTATCCCTGGACTGTATGCATTTGTAAGAGGAATTTGGGGTTAGTATTCCAACAGCATTAAGCACAGTGGTGTTCTACTCTTCCCTTAGCTTCTCTAAGTTTGTAAGAGGGCAAGAGTGTGGTTTGGAAAACACTTCTGAACTTGTATTTCCAGGCAGCCACAACAGCCATGACCAACCACAGTGAAGAGATACAATGCATGGTGTGCTTTAGACACCCTTTTGTGGACCATTGCCTAGGACCACAATTAAGACCTCAGTTTAGGCCAGTGGGGTATCATTACCCTGATATGCACAGCAATTTTTGGCAGGAAAATTTAGATACAGCACAACAAATAAACAGTATGGGAATGCGAATCAGCATCAAAAGTTCAACTTTCTAGAAGGACTTACAGAAAACCTCTAATTAAAGGTAGGAGAAACAAAACTTTTAAACTGAGATAGGGGTTGTCTTTGAAAAAGGTCACAAACTCAATTCAGTTTTCTTAAAAAAGAAAAGGCGGTGCAATGTGCCAATGAATGCATAACTTCCTTCCCAGAAAAATACTGTTTTAGTAACAGAAAGCTGTTTAGCCTAGCTAATGAAGATACAGTAAAATTCAGTGTCTTGAAATTAAAAACAGATATGAATAGACTGTAAAAAAAACCCACATTGTTAACGAGGAGGGTAATTTACCACTGAAAACATTTCAGGGTGTGCGGTGGGTTCCTTTACAAATGCAATCATCAGGTCAGGGAGAGTTTTTTTAAGCTGACGTGCAAGGGTTCAGATGAGAATCAGTTCAAGGAACACTCAATTCAAGGAAATTCAACAGCCGAAGTGGTATGTCAGAGATCAGACTCTGTGATCAAGCTGGTCTCATGAGCTCTCTTCGGCAGGAAATGTTCTCCCAGCTCACTGCCAGCATTGCGACTGTCCCGAAGCTCTAGCCTTTTGCAGGACACAAGGATTTTCGAACACAACCCTTCAACAGGAATTTGCACTTTGGGAGCAGTGCAAAAGAAAGAAAGAAAGACACCCCTCTTCATCCTTTCTCTTTCAGTCCTCCTTCCCACCATGACCCATCACAGCTTCTTTATACTTTGAGTCTTTCTTGTTATTTCAGCAAATGAAGACTTCGGTTTGGTATGCAATTTAACGGAGCTTTGTTTGTCCAAATGCCTGGAAAGATGTTCTATAAACAGTTTTACCAAACATTCGAAGTAATGCCCTAACGTGCAGGCACGCTCTCAGTGTTGCTCAAGATCATTTGATGTGTCATTAAAGATTCAGCGCTGTTTAATACTTGTCTTTTTCTATGCTTCGAAAACCATAGTGTTTCAAGGCAAGGGCAGGTTTGCTTTCTGGAAGTGGTTGTAGCGTTCAATTTCCTGTTGAGTTTCATGACAGTATCACACTTAATAGGCGCAATTTTGAGACTGCATAATTCTGCCCGCAGCACTGTATTTCTGTGCTTTGGGTGTGTAACACGCAGTTAAAGCTACAGCAAAACCACCCGGCACGGCCGTGTTTCTGACACCAGACCAGAGCAAGACCAAGGGTGGATTAGCTCATCTCCCACACCCTGGCTGCAACGAGAGGGAGTGCCAGCAGAGACCAGCGATCTGAAACATAATCCGGTTAGAAACAACTTGTGTGACTTACACGTTAAACTTTCCAATCACCGATGAAGCCACCTGTTTTTCTGACAGTGGAGGAAGAGGGGGAATGTAACCTACAGGGATGATACTGCTAAGGGCAGACAATGCTGAGCAGCCAGCAGAAGCCACTTCGCACGTGCAGAAGTGCTCTTTTCTCTTATCCTTGCATCAGTTTTCTATGCTTGGGGCAGCAAACACACAGCAGGAGCATTTATGCCATTCTTCTGTTCCAGACCTTCTGTCAGAAGGACGCTAGATGAATTGTACCTCAAGACTAAATGATGCAGCAAGATAATAGGATTCCATGTCCCACCAAAATCTACTTTTCTCAGAAAACTAGTGAGTGTGTGAACATCTCCATCTTTGAATTGGACATAGATAGTCATTATGATTCATCATTCTTGGACCACTGTCGACTTGCGATTCAAAAGACTGACAAATGCCTTATGATAAGGGAATAAATTGTAATCAGCTGTTGTTATAAAGACTAGACATATTTATTACAGATGTATCTCACAGAGCGGCACATGACACACATCATATGCTATTCTAGTGGCAAAGTCATGTTCCATCACTGCACAACTGAGAGGACAAGAAGAAAATAAAAGGAAATGACAAAAAGCAGGTTGAGAATTGCATGGTCTGTTTCATTTCAGCTAAGTACATAAATCAAAGGGATTACTAAGGCACAAACCTCTCCACAAAGCAATGGAAAGAGAGATTTGTCCATGCACAGAGTTGCTTGTTTCAGACTTTACTCACTGAAAATTGCTGCAGTTGTTGAGGGGAGCACTTTTTTTTTGAGGGCAGGGGGGTGGTTCCCTTGGTTTCAAACCTAAACTGTTAGGTTCCTAAATCTAGCCTTAAACTGGGTTAGGAACTTGGCTGAAATGCTGCTGGAAGACAAATGGCAGGTCATTTCAAGCCTTATGAGTTAAAACATTGTGAAATAGGAGTATTTCACTATGAATGACATGCAACATAAGTGCCTAGAAGCTGGGCCAAAATGTGATGTTTCAAGTAAAGTTACCTCTCACAGATGTGTTGAACTAACTTGATGTATTTAATGAGGAAAAAAAATAGAGTATATAAAAATTCTTTAGGAAATAAACTTCTTCCCTATCTCTGTGTCCTTCACAGCAAGTACAAACCTTTTCCACCCACAAGGCACCCAGTCCAAGTTGCTGTCTTTGACATCACCCACCTCTTTTGTCATGATGATACCTGAGAAAAACAGAGAGAGGGAGAGGTCCAAGTAACCTCTTTGTTAAGCTGCCCTCAGGTGAAACCAGTCTGTGACTGACCACTCAGCCAGGACAGGTGGACGCAAGGAGATCTGAAACATACCCAGTGATTGGAACCAAGGTCATGGGAAAAAGCAACAACAGCAACAACAACAAAAAACATGAATGATTTTGCCATTAAAACAGAACTTAAAAAAAAAAAACACAAACCTTTTAGGAACAACCACCTGTAAGATTGCTTCCTGCAAAGATCCCCAGAGCCCCCCACCAAAAAAATCCTGTAGATAACACCTGGCTGGGAGTCCGGTGCAGCTGGGTGAGCTCCTCCACTCTGGGGAAACCTCCTTCCCCTCTCCTCTAGCCACCTCCAAGAAACATTGCATGGGCGCAGTGGAGAACAAAGCTGAAACCAACCCAAAGCTGACTAAGAGAAGAACAACTTGATAAAGAACAATCAGTAACAAACGTCAAGCTGTGGGGAGCACAGGCAAGCAGGAGAGCAACGACAAGTGCAAATACGTCTTCCTCCTGTGTGCAGTTTGCATGAATATATATCATTCAGAGTTGTTTCTATAAGTTACCACTATGAGTTACCTGATTTTCTCAATCCTCTATTCCCATCATATGCTTTCAGAGAGTAAATGGTGTTTTTTTTTATCGAGTGGTTAGTTTAAAAGTAGAAGCGTTCTGCACAGATCCAGAAACTCCCTAAAAATAACCAGGTCTAAAGTACAAGAAGCCGACTTCTTTCTTTTGCAAACTTTAGTTCACTATACCTTCACAGAGCCATACAGG
>NW_010578581.1:95674-113311 GCF_000705375.1 Tinamus guttatus | reverse complement strand
TCTTACATGTAGTGCTTAGTGATTTGTATTGACACAGTTAATTAGAAGTACAGTGTGGTGTGCACTTTAGCTGCGGAGCTAGTGGTAGATATGGCACGAAACTGTTATGGGGCAGAGTTGAATTCCCAGTCAAGGAGTCCTGTTTGGCTTTTGGTTAACTTCTGTTTTACTTTTCAAGTGATGGTCATTAAACCTTACGGTTTGCTGAGTAAAGCAGGGTTTTCAACTACGGAGTCCTTCCAGCAGCTTGCCGTAAAGCTATTCAATAAAACTCTTAACTTCCCCAGTTGAATTCTCTTGGTGCCAAACAATCCAGTAAACAGTTTAAGGGAGAGATTTCTAAGTTTATGGATTGCTAGTAGGAACATATGACTGGAAGTCCTTGGACTGCTTAGTACCTTCTCCTGCTACCATTTCAAATAGCATTATTCAGGCACAGTAAAAAAAAATGTGTTTAGAAACTATTAACAATTGGAAAGAATTTGTCCCAATACTCCTACCGAAAGCTGTGTTTGGACTTCACTGCACCAATGGAGCAGAAGCACAATGTTTCCTGGCTACGTTCATTGAGGGCGAGCTTGTATGTATTTGCTCCTGTGCCCACGCTAAATTCCCTTCATTCATTTATTCCCTAAGGGAAAGAACAGAGTATATGCAACCATCTGCAATAAATTCTTCAGTATTAGACATATGTAGAGCCAAGTGGGTCCCTTTCTAAGCACTGGGTTTATGACTATGTAGCAGTATGACAGAAATATGAATCAGCAGCACTCTTTTTTTTTTTCTTTTTTTTTAAGTTTTTCTGCCCTCATTCAACAAACTCATCATAGAGATAAGCTTCTGGGGAAACACTGTCTATAGGGAAGCGGCTTTCAGAATGTGAACTTTCCACAGAGGCCGGGGACGTATTATTTCCTAAGGGGACTCCAGCAATGAAAATACTCACACAGTAAAGAGAGCACAGCAAGTGACATCACACTCAGTGTAGCTCATAAGGATATATAAACATGTTTGTTAGAGACAATTTGTCTTTTGCACAGACTTTGTGAACTCTGAGTGTTTAAGCCTTTCGAAGAGATAAAAAAAATCACCATCTAACTAAGATCTAAGAAACAGTCCAGACCAATACTGATTATCTGCAAACAATTATGCAACACTATGTAAGAAGACCGAGTAAATAATCTGGGAAAATTAAGTTCTTCATAAAATGCTCATCAGCTGAGGACTACTGGTCAGAAGATACTGTGTTATGACAAATGCAATGTCCTTGAACACGATCAGGACCTGGAACGGTGGTAAACTGTAAGAACAACTTCCTGACCTACATTTGGCGATGCTGACAGCACTATCCTCAAATAACTCGGGGGCATGATTGGGCAGGGAGAGTTCTTCAGGAGTAACTTGTAAAAAGCAGCTTTCATGGAGGAACCTTGTTTTGGACAGTGAGATGTTTAACTAGCACAGGCATGGGTCGTTCTGTGCCAGCTCATCTCAGTGCTTGGGAATAGTCCTGGTCATGTTTAATTTACCACCATGTTAAAATAGATTTAGAAACAGGTTAGATTTTTCTGTCCATTTGGTGCTAACATCAAATGAGAATTACCTTGTCATCCTTTAAGAGCAGCCGAGATGAATTCTTATGGCAACTGAGCTTGCACAATTAATTTCCCAAGCAAAGCCAAAGTCCCACTCAAGCAACAACCAGAACAAAATGTTTCCATGTATGTTAGGTAAAAAAATGTCAGTTGGCTCTGAAATCCATCCAGCCTACAAGGTCCCACAGTAAGTGGTATATTTTTAACTGAAATCAGCGATCTTTCATTTAGCCATTGCGGAAGAATGTAGGAATGACTGAGAAGGACTGAGCCTTCAACAGAAACAATAAGAACATGCATTAACATCCATAGCAAAAAAAGGCTTGCACAGGCTGTGCAAGCACAAATATAGATACATGGCTTTTATATTTATGAATGATTGTACATTTCATCAAAAATATTTTATATAAAATAAAATGTTACATGGCAGCTTTAGGTTATATTTAAAATGGCAAATCAAGACTCTCATGAATGTTAGACTCTCTTAGAAAATCAATCTCATCCTAATCAGGAGCAAAATCTCCAATGAATACTTCAAAATTCTTTTGGGAAAAAAAAAAAAGGACTCAGCTCCAACTCTGTGAATATTTGATGATTTTGTTCTGAATCTTGAAAAAAATAAATTTTTAAAAAAAGTAGAGGAAATAACAGAAACAGGGCAGGGCTGGATCCCTTGGAAAGCCAGAAAAGGATCTCCCTGCTTGGGTGGAGGCAGCTGTGCTTGACGGCAGTCAACTTGCAAGAGCAAAGGGCAACCTGACCCAGAGTCCTGCTTTGGGTGCACGCTGGGCCAGATGAGGTTGCCTCCAAGCTAAATTGCTCTGCAAGTCCAGGTGAGCTTGGAAAGGTTCAGCCCAACAACATTCATGGAATTTGAATCATTGCTGCTTTTTGTTGTTGTTGTTCCTGCTCTACAGCAGATAAGCAACATTTAGGACTTAATAGCTACCAATAGCCTTTAACTGTCTGCAAAGCGTTTTCAGAAAAGGCTGATTCTGAGTGAACATAATCTTGCCTGGAAAAGCAAGCCCAATGCAGTAATTATCTTTTGACAGTTAAATCAGGCCTTGGCTTAGTTAAAAGCGATGTATTCAGACAGTGCAAGAACAAGCCTTTGCAAGCTGAACCCGTTTAGGAGCACACGGGGTGCATTTCTTGCCCTCTAAGAATATTTGGCAGTTTTGTTTGGCGTTCCCACGAGGCTCAAAGCGTAGCTGAATGAGACCTGCTGAAGCTGTGTCTGCGAAAGGATAGGCATGGCCTCTTGGCCAGTTTATCTGTTCAGCCAAGTTCCAGGAGATCTTTAAGACCTGACAAAACTTGCTGCGAGCTGCTACAAGTGTCCAGAAATGTTTTTAATTTTGCAGTGGCTGGTGAGATACAAGAGCCGTACAACTGTGATATCTAACGCTGGCCTCCTGTCCCCACTGACCGTGCCAGCTGCACTGCACCAGCATCTGAAGGCCTCCCGTAAAAGACCCTGGTGGGGCTTTCCTTCTCCTGCTGCACCCAGGGCAGCGGCAGCTCTGCTCCTCTTTGCCCAGCTCTAGAGCTGCCCCTGCCAACAGCTATGTGTGGTATAAAGTTAGCAAAGCCCTCAGTTGTCTGCCCTCTTTTTGAGTTCAGTGCCTGGAAAAAAGCTCCCACCACCCAAGTCTCCCCTTCGTTAATACTCAGGTGGAGGGTGACAGCTGGAGCCTGTTCCCTTTACGAGGCCATAATTGCCACTGCAGCACCTACCCACAGATGTATATAAAATAGGTAAGGGTGTGCCCACTTGTACAATACTCCCCACTGCTTTCATAAATCCCTTTTGCAAGTTGCCACAGAAGTGAAGCTTCACACCTGAGGTCTTGACCTCCTGGTAAATCTGGGGCAGGGAGCAGCCGTGTCCTTGGAGCAGCTGAGGGAGTTAGGGGACACCAAGTGCAGCAACTCCACATTGCTCAGCCTGAAAGAAAGCGGCCGGGTAGGAAATAACCCTTGTTTGCCACCTGAATCATCATGTTATCACTGTCTGAACTCTTATCTTCCAACTGTTGCTTATCACCCCTTTGCTGTGGGGCGGCCGGTGCCTGTTGTTCATTGTATGGGCAGAGCTGGGCTTAGATAAGGGCAGTAGGATTGGGAGAGTATCCCAGCAAGCAATGCTGAGGCTGCTTGTGCAGGCTTTTATCCCATCAGCATCTGGATGTTGTCTGCTTGATGCCCTCATTTTATAACCAAGCTGTCATTAGAGCTTCGGCTTTTCTTGATGTTTACAAGTGGGAGAGGGTTTTAAGCACAGCTGGGGAGGATGCAGACTGGTTTCTGGTGGAGAGGAGAATAATAAGAACAGAATTTGGTGGCAAAATTGAACTGCTTTTAAGAGAAAGAGGAAGATGGAGGGAAAAAATGGAGGGAAAAAAAAGAGGGGAAAAATAAAATAAAATAAGCAGAGCCACCAGGGCAACAGAGAGCTGATTTCTTTCATCTTGGTGGGGCCGCCTCCTCTGTGGGTGCAGCTCCTGGCAGGCTGCCTGGCAGCGTAGGTGTTGTTCTCTGTACAAAAGTTCAGGGCTGCCAGATGAGCCGTATCACCTACCCCAGGAACTTTGTCCTTTCAGCCTATGAATGATCTGCCTCCCCAAGCAAGTCGGAGTGTCCTGGGTGAGCCCTGCCAAAGGAAACCCGAGAAGCCGTTAGTGCAGTCTGCCCTGGCGCACGCAGCATTTGTCTGGATCCAGGGGCTCTTTTCTTCCACAAGTTAAAAATGATGCAGAGTGCAGCGGCCCCAGGACACGTACTAGGGCTCCTGCACCAGCTGAGCTGGCCTAAAGGGAAAGGGAATGGCTGCAGAAGCGGGAAAACAGGGGACAGTTGTTTTGGCAGCAAGGGCAAGAGGTGTTTGCATCCAACTTAGCAACATACCGCTTGCAGTTACACCTACTGGCCAGCCACAAGCAATTGCAACCATGCCAAGAGCTGGTGGGACATAATGAGCTCTGATGCAAGCTCTGGTGGGCTGTGCCAGCCCACCTAGACCTAGATACCTGTCTCACCAGCTCTTGGTTTGCCTAGAGCAAGAACAAAACAAGCTTATTCAGCTTGCAGCAATGCTGCAGCACAGACAGCAGCTGGCTGCCTTGAGCCTAGCCCACTGTAGCAAGGGAGTAGCAAGCAACCTACAGGTTGGTTACTGAGATCTCTAATTTTTGTTTGGTGCATTTCATGCAGTGCATGATGATGGTGCTATATACGCAGACCATGAAGTGCTATCTCATACCATGCCAAAGAAGCACATGACAGAGCTTACCTGAGGAAGAAACGTCCTGCCACATCTGGTACAAAGAAAACAGAACTATGCACCTTCTTGCCATGCCAAGGTACACATGAGAAGCACAGCCTATGCTTTTCTGAAGCTGAAGAAGGTGAAACTGTGACCTAACTTGCTCTGTGTATATCACTGGACTGCAGTAAGTCACTGGGGCTGTGTCATTTCACTCACTTATCTCCTGTGATTCATCCATTCCTAAGGAGGCCTATGCAAATGTCCACTGTGCTTTACATACTGTTGAAGGAAAACTTTTGCCTTGAGAGACAACACAGTATTTTCAGCCAACCTACCTATCAAACCTGAGACTAAGGGGATCATCAACCCCCTTATTCACAGATGGGAAGGCACAGGAATGGGAAAGACGCAAATCTCCCAGCTGCTGACCGAGGTTGTTCACCACAGAGGCGTGGTGGACAAGCAGGGCTTGGCCCCACACCATGCACCCTTTCTCCTTCGTTGCCTCGAGAGGTCTCCTCAGGTGGCTCCTGCCAGGTCCATATCTCACCTGCAGCAGGATCTCTGGATCTTGTTAGCACAGATGATTTGGCGATGTACAGAGCATCCCTATCCACACCACAGTCATGGCAACAGTTTGGCTCCTCTGCTCGCAACTCCAAACTACAGAATTTCATGTTTCCTTCTCCAAGTCTTTGGAATGGGAAGCTCAGCTCTCATATGTTTAATATATACGTTTGTAACTGTCAAGGTCAACTAAAGCAAATATACCTGCCAGCAAACAAAGCCAGAATGGTAAAGCCCAAATAGTTTTTACTATATCCTTATCTCACAGCCTATCAGCACGGCATCATGCTTCACACTGTTTCCCCCTCTGTTCACAGTCCAACATCAGTTCAGTCTTCATGACTACCCAAAAAGCCATATATCTCTTTCTCTCCACACTTAACAACTTGCAACGCACAGCTACACTTCTGGGAGCTCAGAAAGATGAGAAACAAAAAGCTCAGAGGAGCTAGTCCAAGGCCACTAAGATGGCTTACACACGGTGTCTAAAGAAATGAAAGTGCTAACTGCTCTCAGGACTAGAGTCATGGATAATTGTTCAGGTTTTGATTTCCTTCAGCATGTCTAGTCATACAACTACTTTCAGTCACCGTCAAACTTGGAAGCGGGGGTAGAAGGAGATAATCTCTTTTTCCTAAATGCTAGAAAAGCCATGAAAGGGAAGTTGCCACTCTATTAATCTATCTTATACCAATTTTAAATATTTGGAAAGTGTGCCGTAGCACAGAGGTAAAAAACTTCATGGCTCTTGGTTTAAGTTGCAGGTTAGGGTCTCTGCTTAGTGTCGTTGCTCTGAAAAACACCAAGAGAGGAGCTGGGGTAAGTGGCTGTGCTAACAAAGCAGTGGTGGTGTGTGTCAGAGTCAACCCAGGCTCAGCTATGTTGACAGCATCTCCCAACAGTTGCAACATGATGGCTGTAGCTGAAGCCTGACTAAGGTTGTAACTCCAGCACTGAGAGTCTTGTTGTGCTGGTGGGAAGCCTGTTATGAGACTAAGAGTTGCCTTGAAGTCACTCGTGGCTCATTGTCACGCTTGTTATTTCACTTTTTGTAAATTATTTGAGATCTTTTAAAAATAAGGCCTTGAAAGAAAAATGGCTGCTTCCTGAGATTCCTGAGTGGCTGAGACTGAAAAACAGCAAGACTTATCCCTGCAGCCAGTCAATCCCCCAGTACTTGGGGAATCCTGTGCAATACATTTTTTTATAAGAAACTGTTTCTCTGCAAACACAGAAGTTAGGTCTCTGCTCAAGTTATATTGCCACTTGGTCAAAATAACCAATTCCCTCATTTTTTTTTTCTCTCCTGCTTACACAGGAGTAGAACATATGCAAAGATTTGAATATTTGAGGTTCTCAGTAGGACTCTTATCTGTAAGCACTTAGGTTTTCAGAAGCATCAGCAGCAGTAGTTGATTGCCAGGATTATACTAAAATCCAACCTCTTCTTTCAGCCCCTATGTAATGCTGAGATCCTAATTCCTTAGGCACTAGATCATTAGTCTTGGCCCCAATTTTCAAAAGTGCTCATAAAAGTCCGTAAGAAGCCAGATATCTTATTTTAAGTTCCTGGTGTAAGGAGCTTAACAAAAGCACACAGTTAAAGAATATATATTTATATCTTGGCCCACAAATCTCCACTATAGAATTGCAGTTTGCCAATATTCTTCAGCTGCCTCCCTGAGAACATTTAATGACAGTTTACTTTGCTATACATGCATGGGTAATATATAATCCTTATGCTACCACTCACTTTAAGCATTCTTCATGACTGAAGGCATTTCTTTTTCCTTCTTACTTTTGATCTCCCTGAGACTGTTATCCCTGCAGTAGCAAAACTATTTGTCCTTTGGAGTAAGCATGCGGTAATCCACAAAATCCATGATTCATAATGAAATTGGCTTCAGTCTGCAGGAGTTTAATGGTTGTCTCAGCCCAGTACAACTGGCAATTTGGGCATACAGAAGATACAAGCCCTCCTTGAGGTAATAATATCTGAAGTGTTGGACGAACTGAGTAGTTGATGATAACCAGTATAAAACATGATATATGGCATAGCTCTGGGTAAATTAGACTGCTTTTATTTGAGTCTGTGCAAGCAAATCTAGAAGCAGTGTTTTGACTGTGTGCATTAGTTATAAAATTAACAACGGAATTTGACTTGACTCTTAGAAACCAGCTTTGAATCTTTTAGACCTACCGGAAAAAAAAAAAGAAAAAAATAAATAAACATTTGGTGATACTCTTCAATTACAGAGGACAAGATGTTCACATTTATGCTGCACAGTCAACTGTAATATTTTCAGAACTATCATATTTTTTCTGTGATATGTACTCTCCTCATTTGTGTTATTATATACATTCTATACTATTGCAATATATTTATATATATGTATTTAAATAAAAAAATCTGGAAACATGTGCCTGCATTACAGTCCACAAAGATTAGGAGGATGTTCTTCCAGACAAACACAATTCCTTCATCACGCACAACTTTTTTCCCTTCAAAATACATCTTAAATGCTCTTGTTGTGCTACTAACACCCTGCTAAAACATACTTTTTGGAGGGCATTAATTTCATCAATTAATTTCCTATGATATTTTAGTAAACATGCCATGCTTAGGAAACCACCTACTATCCCTAAGATGCTGCAAAGAGCCTGCCCTTTGATTTAGAAAATACTCCATACCACAATTTACTAATGGTCATTGGTTGATATATTTTTGACTTGTAGGATGAAAAAAACTAATCTATTTCTATCTGTTAGTGAGTATATATACAGCTTGCTGGGCACAGCGAGTGAAGCTGAGCCAGTCTTTTGTGTCCTTTGATCCCAAAAAGTCTGTGCCTATTTCCTTCTGCCGGAGCAGCTTCAGAAGCATGAATGTTCAAAGTGCTGTTTGCTTTCTTACCCCCTGTTTACAGCCTGGCTTTCTCCAGGATGTTCCTGTTGGTTTGAAATTTCCCAGGATTAATTTTAGCTCACAAGTGATTTTTTTTTCTTGGAAAGCTTTAACCCAAGAGTGTCTTAAAAATTTTAGTGGTCTAAGAATGGAAACGCTGTCCCTTTAAGAGAAAAACGTTCAAGTGGCTTTTGTGCTTTAGCTATTTCAGGAGAAAATAAGAAGCCATTAAAAGATCTATCAGAAGAGTTAGAGAGAGACTTGGGAGGAAGAGAGGAAAGAGTTTTGAAAATATTCTTGCACAAAAAGTTTCATATTTTGGGTGTTCGTTTACATTTTTCACAGACTTGACTAAAGATGGAGCAAGCAAAATATGTGTGCAAAGTGACACAAATTCAGGTCTGATCGTGGTGTTTCTTACCCTAGGTGGTGTAAATTTGGCTCTAAGGTTAAGCTGACCATATGCATCTCCTTGAGACGTTAAAAACATCCACAAAATCTGCAAGCAAATGCAAAGATTTACCCAAACACTGCTATTTTTGGAATTCCCAGTTTCCTGCAAAACAGCTTTCCTTTGAGCTGTGCTGACTGGCCAATTTCTACATTACATCCAAGCAGCCGGCACCAACTTTTGTTGCCAGCTTCAGATTCGTGACCTGAACACAGGAGGGGTGCTGGTGTTTCCACAAGTGTCCAAGTCCATCGTTTGGAGAGGTGCAGCTCAGCTCCCAGCTAAGAGCACCCCTGGGGCCTGCTCCCATCATCTGGGGGGATATATTCTACACCGCCACCTGGACAAAGCTTTCGTTTCAGGAGTTATTTGTCCTGTGTTTTACCCCTGCTCCTGCTTAGTTCTCTGAACAGAAATATCTTTCTTCTCTTCAGGCCTGTGCACCCCTTCTAAATGCACCCAAGTCTGTGGGCCTCCCACGGAGCTGGGCCAGGTAGGAGACCTTGGTGGGGTGGAGATTAATATGTTCTGCGTACTCCGTCTCAACCTGCAAGCACAGTTCCCCTTTGGGAACGTATCCAAAATGATGACAAGTGAGCGTTTCTTTTTAAAACAAGCCAAAAACAGCCTCCGTTGTCTGCCAGGCATGTGCACCGGAAAGAGGAGATGTCTCCATGAGACCCTTCTGGGGCTGGGGTCCTGCTGCCTCCCCAAACATGGACACCTCAGCCCACCAAGTTCCTCCAAAACCACAGGTATAGGGATAAATGTGGGCGATGCTGCTCTTGGCTGCTCTGCCACAATGGAGATCAGTACTCACTGCTTGGTGGCTTCTGCATGATCCTTTTGTTGACATTTCATTGAGAGCATGGAAAAAACAAGACACCCCCATCCTCTCCCCACAGGCCTCAGTGCTACAGCAACCAACCTTCCAATGACAGGACACAGTGAAAAAGCATCATCAAGTGAAAGCACATTGCTTTTTCCAGGTCGTTCCCACTGTTTTCCTATGAAATCCCATGGCTTCCCAATTTTCCCTAAGTCTTGGCCAGCCTTGACTTAGCTCTTCCCATTTGCCCTAGCACTTGAGCATAGGCAGGTGCCCCAGTGCAGGGCACCTGGTCTGGGACCCAGAATGGAGACCTTGCAGGACATGTTACTGAGTCTCCTCCACTCCTTGTTCTCAGTTATGCCATGGCAGGGGGTGTTCCCACATGTGCAGCTCCCATATGGCAATTAGCACTTTTGATTTTCAAAGATAATGTATTTCAACCATCCACACAGGGAGGAAGTAGCTCTTCCTATCAACACTCCACCCAGGAGCAGTTTATCTCTACACAGATAGGTTTAAAAGGCGCTTGCGTTGTTTGTAAGCATGGACAAATCTGATAAAGCTGATTTAATAAAGAGGAGGCCAGAAGAATTACCTCAGCCCAGTGCCATAACACCAGGGAAGAAAGGTCTTCTGAGCTGCTGGACGTCACTGCCATGTCTTTTGGAAATCTTTCAAAATAAACTCCCAGCAAATATTATTTAACAATCTGGGCTGAACAGATGATGCTGATACAACAAATATGTTATGACATAATTTTTAAAAATTTTCTTATGAGCATACATACCCTCATTAATTAATTGCAGTTCTTTTTGAAGCATTTGGACATGACTACCGATGTTTGCCAAATGAGCAGGGAAATATTTCTGAATTTCTGTGTTAACAATGGAGATCATATCTGAACAAGTACCACTTAGAAACTGTCTGATGGTCTGCTGCCAGCAGAACAGCCCCCTTCAGAGTCACTCAGGCACCTTCCCTGTCACATTAGCACTTATTCCCTTGTGTCAGACCCACCAAATGCTCCCACTTTGCATGCATCTAGTGCTGCTGAAATAGAAAGGCAGTCCTGGGGACACTCCTCCCCTGTGAAGCAAGCCAGGCACATGCCTCTGAGGGCGCGGTGAAGTGGGTGCTGCTTTTTCACTCATTAAGATTATTTTATTCATCTCCGACAATGATATCGATGAGTAAAACTGCTGCTGTAATTCATGGAAATTGCATGCAACACCCCTCACAGATATGTATTCTTCCCCTCTTCAGTTAAGTGGTGTCACGTATGTCTAAACACACACGTTTGGTTTATGAGTCATTACCAAAAGCAGCGGTCATCTCCAGTGTATGTTTTAAACCCCTAATCCTTGCTTATCACCACCACTACAATACTTCTTCCTGTAGTCTAATAACTTCACCTCCCTTTCCTAATGCCATCGCCTCCCACATACAAAAGACACCAACACCATTACAGTTGTTATTCTTGCTTCCTGAACCTCCACTACTCTACTGCTAGCTACTATTTTTTGGAGTATAGTAAATAAATTCAAATCTTCTCTGACCAGTAAAAAGTCTTGATATGTGGCTTCGACACATAAGTTTCATTAAATTTTCCCCAGCCCGAAAAAATGCCTTCACCAGCCTGTACCTTGCCTCCACAGAACGAGGAAGTGGAGAAGTAAAGGAGTTTTAATTCATCAATATGAGATTTACCTACTTTTCCCATATGTTAAACAGGTGAGTTTGAAAAATACCATGATTTAGGAAATGACAAAAATCATATTTTGAAAAATTTTCAAAATCTCAAATGGAGATCAACACGGTAGGACATGCTCCCTTGAACAACTCCCTTTTAGTCACGCACAATAGCAAACGCTGACACTTGTGCGTTTCTTGTATCATTGCCATCGCTTAGACATTTCATTTCTTGCACAACACTCATGTGGTGACTGACCCATGCCCCAGCAGTCTGTCACTTTATATACTTTTCTAGTATGTGTGTATCATATACATTTCTCTGCTTACTATTTTTCTTTAGGCCATAACTTTTGGAGTGACCCTTGTTTTCACACCATTTTTCTTGCCATATATTTCCAAGTCTATCTATTTATTTACAGCTTTATACTGGAACTATTACTATTTCTTAGTTTCCTGTTGTCACATCTGGAAAGCCCCATTCTTATCTCACCCATTTCAAACTTGTGCTATTTCAATTTCCTTCTTTTTTTTTATATATATGTTGTTTTTCCTAAATGTTTTCTGGAAAACTTCCAGGAATCTAAAGCATCGGAAGTAGCAAGGGTATCTGTATTATCTTTACCACATCTCTTCATTTTTACCTGGTCTTCCAGAGGAGGCTCATAAAAAAAATTGTTATGAAAACCAGCTGTTGCTTATTCACAGGTGTGTACAGCATATTACAATTTGAATGTAAGCCAATCATGCTGGCCATGTGGGTGGATAACAACTTTAAAAGACTAACTTTTAAATGAGGTTGACTGGAGGTACCAAGTCATAATGAATAAACAAACACACCTTGATATGCCAATTCAGCAGACCTTCTAAGAGAAAATTCCTTCTCTGAGCCACGTGCCTGACCTCACTACCATGGTCCTGAAGACAATCTCCAAGTAAAAAGCAGGGAATTTGTGTTTTCTGACAGCAGGGACTGAGTTGTCCCTACTACTGAAGCTAAAAAAAGGGGGCCTCATTACAGACGCAATTCAGTGTTGTGCAAACTATCTAGTAACTGAAAGAGGTAGATCCTTGATTCAGTGAAACATTATTCCAAATAAGCCTGATGAAGGAGCATTAGTAAATGCCTCTGGACAGTAAATGCTTCATTTCCTAGGCATTTTTCACAACAGCTGGCACAAGTCCCTCAATCTCTGCATGCAGCATCGCACCCTGAAGACAACACAAGGCCATCTCATACCTACTGAGCAAGCCCACAGCCCAGCTGAGCAGCTCCCACCTCAGCTTTCTGCATGGGGCAGTGCAGGTGTGGAGGAGCAAACCACCCCAGGCACATGAGCAGGTGAGAAGAGGTAAGGAAGAGAAAAAAATAATCCTTGGAACCAAGCTTGGCAGCTTCTGCTGTAGCTGTCTGCATGTCTTGACTGACATTCAAGATCATTAAGTCCAAACATAAACCCATTACCATCCTGCCTGCTAAAACATGTCCTTATGTGCCTCTAACCCAGAGGCTGAAGGTGGGATTCCTCTTGCCTAATTTTAGATGCCCATAGGGTCTGAGCCAGACATTGAGGTAAATTTCCTTTGTAGTCAGTTTATCTGGTCTGTTTTAGGTACTTGCAGTAGAATGAGGTGAGTCTTGCTCTACAAGGACATTGACTACAAAGCGGAGCAGGGTATCTAAGTTGGAGACACTGCAATGTAATTGCTTAGATTAAAAAGGATGAATCCTACCTCTTGCCCAGAAATAGGCGAGCCTAAAGGAAAAGACTTGGATAGACATGGTTTTGCACTGCACATTATTATTTCTACATTATACTACTCACGTATTTTCACGTTTTAAGACACAACTGAAATTGAGTTCTGCTTTTTTGACTGCAAAGACAGCAAGCACTAAACCCAGTCTGAAGCTGTTCTCTTCTTAGAGTAAATATTTTCAGCATATGGGAGATCAGGCTGCCAAGAAAGGGAAAGATTAGCTAAACTGCCTCACCAAATGGGTTGACAAATACTTACAGGTCCCTTGTTTCTCACCTCCTGGGACTGACTCTGGCAACCCTTACTCACCAGAGCAATGCTAAAGCCAATGAAGCCACGGGGCTGCCTAAGGTGAGCCCGAGGTTGGCTCCATCAGTCAGAGTAGGAACACGAGCCAACAACACTCGCACAATTATCTGGCTCAGGTTTTGAAACCTCTGCTCCATGGCGATGATTCAGCAGCTGATTGCTGTTCGTTTACTGGAAACTGCTTCTCATCACTCAGAAGGAAAAACAACTGGCAATGGCCCGTATCGCTCAAATTTACATTAGACAAGACCATTATGGTCAATTGCAAACTTAAAAAAAAAGAAAAATAAAAGAAAAATAAAACACGTACTGGAAGGCTCCAACATGAAAACATTTTTATTTCAAAGACCTCTTAGTTTTCACGTTAGCATGATGTTCTTTTTATTTGCCTCTGTTTTCTAACCTGAGTATGCACTTCCCCTTTTCCTCTGATCTCATGAAGTCCAGGAGCTCTAAAACATATATACCCTCACTTCAGACACACACACATTCATGCATACTAAATTGTCTTTTGTAACTCTTTGGTACTGGGAGCAGACTACTTCAGGAGAAGAAAAAAGAAAAGAACTAAAACTATATTTGTAAGATCCTAGAGTGAAGACAGAAGAGCTAGTGTTGTACCTGGCATCCTGGCTAACCTATCAAGGACTGACCTGAGACTCTCAAGAGTCAAAAATATGAGTGGCATGGTGGTCCAACTGGCACCAGTGGGAACTGCTGCAAAAACTCCCCAGTTTTGGGAATGTAGGAATACACAAAGACCCCATCCAGAGCATGACTAATACAATGGACATGCTGTAGCTCTGAAGATCATATCCCTGGGACTACTGCTTCAGTAGCACCAAGTCCTGGAAGTACGGAACTGAAGAGCAGTGGCTTATTCTGTTATCTCTGCTATGCTGTCTTGATAATCTGTCTGCTGGAAGACTGGCACTTTCTAGGAGCTTGCCCACAGTGTTTAAAACAGTTTGTGTTTTGGGACAAGCGTTAGGAGAACAGTGTGCTAGCGGTGTGCTACCAAAGTTACAGCAGTGGATCTTCATCAATCAGTGCCAATGCATTGACCTTCAAAATTATACAAGGCCTATTTGCTAACCCAGAATAAAAGAAGTATAGATAATACTTAGCAAAAATTCTCTTCCTTTAGGCCTTTTCCCTTCCTGTCCGTCTCATCTGGTTTGATGTACACAAGATTGAAGGTCTTTACCAACCATAATGATTCTATGATTCTGTGATTATATGATCTTAAGATAAGAACATCTTTCACACTGTCTTGAAAACTTTACACCAAAAGTTTTCTACAGTGGGGTTCCTCTTCTTAAACCATACTTGTCCTGCCAATAACAGAAGTCCTGAGTCTTCACTTGCGTTCTTTCAGTCTGACACAATGTAAAGAACAGACCAGGCCCTACATCTGTTTAGATTCCACATTATTCTATATTTCCAGAACCAGTGTCTTCCAATACTACGTCTTCAATTTGACCATAGCCTCTTGTTTTTAACAAAAATGTGTTTATATTTGTATAGCACATGAAGATTGTGCACATCACAGCACCCCTCCAACACACTGAGCCGCACTGTGGTTTTATCACATTTGACATCCCATCAGTGTTATCTACGAGTCTCCTGCAGTGGGTGGAGAGGAGTTGCAACATTTTCCCAGAGCACGTGCCTACGAAACCCGCGCTACATGGAGCTGTCTATGCAACCTGCTTAATTCAGTGACACTTAAGGCCACATCCTGCTATGTGCCATGTAAGTTTTTATTAGGTGCGTAATGGTTTCTAATGAAGTTCAAACCAGTGGGAGTTGCACTGAACAATCCCACTTGCATGATATCATCTTTCAAACGAAGGCAACGTAGCGTAATGCCAAGCTCACTGGCGGTGACTCTCCAACTGTGACTTTCAGTTTCTCCAGGATAACTAGTTTTGTTTTTACAGGCATCGAGAGACCAGGACAGGTAGCTCTCCTCAGCTCCATTCTTCTAGGGCTTGGTACTATTGTTTTTGGATGGCCAGTCAGCCATATGGCCAGTCCTAGGAATATGATCCTCTGAAGTTACAGCATTTTCAGCAGTTCAGTTGAACTTCAGACTGGTCCTTGGTTAATGTCGTGTTTATGAAAAATCTTATTTCACAAGTAATGTGTTACAAACCCTTGTTTTCTGTCTGTGTGATACGTATTTTGAAATACTGAAACATTTTCAATAGATGTAATAACAACAATAATTTCTGCCTGAATATATATAATCTTTTACATACCTTTCCCAGTTTCTTCGCACCTACAGGACTCTTCTCTCAGCAGGCCCACTCCACCCTCAAAAAATGTTAATATAATGTATTGTGGATACAATGGCCATGTATTTTCAAATGTACTCATCCCCAGTAGTGGGTAAGGAAAATGCTGCTTAGAGCCATGCCTTTCCTTCTGGGACCTTCATTCTTCTTAAGGGCTCCGTAAGTCCCTCCTTCTTTGCTGATACCATGTAAAAGGGGAGCTCTGGGGATCTCTGTCCCCACTCCAGAAAGCATGAAATTAGCAAAAGTGACAGTGGGAAGGCGGCACATGTGCTTTAGCTCGTTACCTTCAGTAACAAGGAAGGAAGATGCTCAGCACTGGCTGGTTTCATTTCACTTGTGAGCAGAATAAACAATACCAGACTCTTGGTACCAAACTAATAAATTTTCTGCCTTAGGGAAGACTTTGTGAATCCCTGCTGTTTGGTTCCCTTATACACCCCCAAGTGTCAGGTGACTTCTGGCATTTAGCTTGGGAGTGTGAGTAGCGAGCAGGTACTTGAGAAGACCTTTATTATGGGGCACCCATGGGCGCTCTTTTACCATATGCAGAAGGAATAAGCATTCTCCCTCTTGCTGCAACTGCCTCTTCTCTCACCACCAGCACACATCTGAGCCTTTGGTTAATCTTTCCACTCACCCAGATTCTCCTGTATTCTCCCTGGCTCACACTTCCTGTTCATCCCTGCCAGTGCCAACCCTTGAGGCTGGATTCTTCTTCCCCAGAGATACAAATCTGCCTCCCAGCTCATCTCCATGGTTTAACCAGGCAAGATGCTTCCTCTACTCCACCTCTCTTCCTCAAAACCTTCTTCCCTCCAGGCCACCATCTCTCCTTGTTACTGGTGTAGCTTCCTTCTCCAAGTAACCAGCTCCCATGTAGGCAGTCCACCACTGCCTACTTCTGCACAAAGTCACGCTGAGCAGGATGCCCTGGTGGACCTGGGAATAGACAGCCAATAAATTAACTCATGCCCCATCTGTTCTTCCAGTCGTCAGAGTCCACCTGAGAAAAAGTCCTGTCTATCTCTGCCACAGCCTCTTCAATTCTCCTTCTGCAAGTCAGTCCTGAGCACCTTTGGTTTGAGGGATTTTCAGGAGCTTAAGGAACTCAGACTCAGTTCTTGGGTCTAGCCATCCGCTCTCTCCTATAGCATATAATTTTGAATAGAATTTATCTGGCTTTATTTTAACCATCTAAATCATTTCAGCATGTAAAAAGGACTTAGACTCAGCTAGTCACCCCACCTTCCCTAAAACCAAAAACAGAGATTTAGGAAGATCTAAGACTGTTAAGGTGCCTGCTCCCCAGATAATGTCCTTTTCTCCTCACAGGTTGACAGAAGGAGCTTAGGCTAGGCAGCTTACTTGCTGACTGCAAGAGTTATCAGAAATGAAACTTGTCTGGGGCACTCAGTCTTCCCCTCTTGAACTCTCACCAGTTGAAGCCATCTCCCAAAATCTCTGCACTTCACTCGTGCTGCCTCTAAAGTTATTTTTTTCTGTCCCGCCATTACCATACCTAGTAAATTCTTTCTGCTCATATCCTATTTTTTCCTGTCTTGCTTATTCTAAGTTGTAATTATATTACTCACGGTAGGTCAAGCCAACGTGATGTCACAAGGCTGGTAAAATCACTGGTCAGATTTCCCCCTTGCTAAGCCAGTATGATTTGATTTTTGGCCCCTACCCTATGAGCATGCACATACTTGTTTAATTGTATGCATGAGTTGTACTGCTAACTAACTGTGTTGGGGCTGTGCCCATGTGTGAAGGAAAGCACGTGCCCACAAGTGTGGAGGTTCATGGCCACAGAAAGGGAAGGAGCTGATTAGACTCCTTTCTACTGTGGCCAACTCTGGAGGAATGCCATATCCCATACTGAGCTCTGCTATCATGAACAGGAAAAACAGAAAAAAAAAAAAAAGGTAGGATTTTTCTCTATAGCTTCAGGTCAGGG
>NW_010578581.1:30961-95649 GCF_000705375.1 Tinamus guttatus | reverse complement strand
GCAGGAATATGGATGGCTCAGGGGACCTTCCCTCAAAAGAAGAAAGGAATAGAGAGCAAAGCTGTCACACTCAATAACATGGTGCTTCCTAGACCTACCCTGGCACAAAAGAACCAGAGCAGCAGCCTGCACAAGGCATGGGACCAAACTGTAGATAAAACATATCACTTGTACTTATTAACACTCATCTATCCACACCACAGCTTGCATGGAGCTGTAACATTTTACAGTGTGTTAGTTTACTACATACATGACTTTCTTGTGACTTAAGAACATCTCCTGGAAGCTAATTCACTCAGCCACAAACTATTATGTGATAAAATGTGTATATAGTAGGCTTAAGGATCAGGCAAAGAATAAAGGATTTACATAGACTATCAAGGCTGTCAAGACCCAATGGAGACAGGGTTAGAGGTGTCTATATAGGTGTCTACTTCAGCTGCTGCTGCCCCACTGAGGTCTGAGGCAGTTGAGCAGAAAAAAAGTACTCTATACATTCAGCTACTTCCCAGTGAATACTTTATTTCTGTCAAACAGCTTTCCCCATTTCTAAGCAGCTTAACAATTTCAAAAATGTGGGGGTTTGTGGGAGTTGAGTCCTGATCCAGCTTGTTGAAGTCAATGAAAGATCTCTATTGGCTGAAAAAAACACATTGGATCAACCCCTATTATGAATGAGATGTGTTTATAACAATTCTACAACAACCTGGAGTAAAAAAAGCTTCAGGAAAACACACAAGACAGAGAATATGTATGTATAAACATACATATACATACATATAATATATATTTTTCCACTCTTAGTAAGGATCTGTTTTTTTTTTCTTTTGTAGTAAAGATTCAAAGATTCTCTGGCAGATAGCAAAAGTTTGTCCATCAAAAATTCAAGTCAGATTCAGATTACTAACCATATGTTCAGATTTTCTCTTGTACACTTCAGTTGTTTTCAACCAGAGTGAACCGTGAATGCATGCCAGCCTTTTATCCTTCCTAGAAAGGGGAGAAATTTAGTCACGATACATCCATCACTCCCAATTCTTCCAACAGCATGAATATATCAACAAAAAGGCCCAGTCTAACGAAAAAAAAAAAAAAACTTTATTTGGAAAAAAATAGTAAGTGCAAGTTTCCATATGTTTACCATAAAAATAACCTAGACTCCACCTTGGGGTGTATAAAAATACAGACTACAGATTGTGTATTTTGGCATTAGTTAAAAAATGCCTTTGTAAACATACCCTATTAAAATTTAACTGCAGCTTTTATCATTTTCTCAAGTAACATATGAAAGTACTAGAACACATTTATCACAGAAGCAGTCATTTTATCAGGGCTTAGTAATAGCAGTGATGTATTGTGCAATTTGCAGTGCTTGCCTGGTTTACAATACATTACTGGTGAGTACTATCCATACACATCTTTAAAATATCCTTTAAAGTGTATCCAGAAACATTAACACCTATAAAAAAAAGAAAAAAAAATAGGGGCAGCAGACTTTTTGATCCTGCAGATAAGACTTTAACATATGTGGTTTGCATCCAGACTGTTGGCCAAGAGAGTACTGCCACATGTGGGCAGCACTGTGGCAGGAGGACAAGTTTTATATATATTTTTCATAGTTACCAAGATGAAATTAGGATAAATATCCCCAAATAGCTCTAGATTGAGATGTAGAGTCACTTTTTGGCCACAGCTTTTATGGTACAAAAATAAATGCTGTAAGAGCTCATACAACTCTTTCAGCTGTCTGGTCTGGGTCCCTCTCGTTTAGTTTGAATTTTAATGAGCTAGAGAAGTCTGAAGGATTTCTGATTTTCCTCAGAAGCAGCTTATATGACTCACTGAATTTTGCATTGCTGCAGCTTTTGTCAGCATATATACCACCCACAGGCCATGCATCCTTCAGGGCTGCTGGCAAACGGAGATCAAGTGAGAAGAGCAATGAAAGTATTTGAGTCCTGGCTGTAAGAAAAAAAGAAACCTTAAATGACTAACTCTAGGCCTTTCAAAGTATTCACTACTTCTACTAGAAACAGAGCAACAAAAGAGGGAGAGTTTAAATAAAACCGTTGTGATGAAACATCGCAGCAACTAAATGCAGTGGAATAAATTTCCATTTACTTTACTGAGGCAGCAAGAACCGTATCAGTATCATACATCATTACTATATCTAAGACTTGATGCGTGCATGTCTAATAAAGTTTGTGCACGAGTGACATGTGACAGGAGGTGCAAATAATCATGCAAGTGTGGCTAGGAAGTGTTACACCCTTGTTGTTACTATGCAGTATCATGTATTTACATAGAAACTAGACACACCATATAGCAGAGGCATTGAGTGGTTTCCTCCTTCAGCTTCTCTGAGGTTACTTGACGGTATTAAGGAACGGAGACTCCTTTTTTTTTCTTTTTTTTTTGAAATTGAGGGCTTTCTCTGTATTAACTATATTGCCTTGAAATTATATATTGCCTTATTAAGGTCTGCAATTCAGCACAAAAACATTAAATGGCTTTCTGTCCTTTCAAGTGGGAAAGCTTTCATCATTACAAAAGAGGAGAAAACAGGAGGAAACTTAAGAGGATGTGCAGGTGGACAGCACAATGCCTCCTTTGAGTCCAGGGGCAAAGACGGTTGCTCAATAAACACTCTGCTGTTTATTTATTTATTTTTTTTGAATGCGTATGAGATGGGGAATTCAAAGGATTATATTCAGTACAGCCTAGTCTTGTAAAACACATATTCCAAGACCCACGTGCATCGCCAAATGTTACAGGCTATTTCACAAGACTTGAATATATCACTTCTGCTGTTTCTGTTGCAAGAAAAATATCCTGAATGCAGTACAGCATTTGATTTTGTTGAAAAGTAGATAGTGGAAGTGTACGGATTAACTAATTATTTCTGTTTACATAAGGGAAAGTTTGTTTTGATATAGGATGAAAATGACTGGAAAATACAAGTCAGACATTTCATCTTTTCTTTCACATGTGCCAGACACACATGCTAGCAATATCCCCCAGCTATTCATCACACGTTCTATTTACTGTGGTTTAACCCCTCATCCTCATGAAAGAAAGCTGTTCCTTGCTCTAAGCTGAGAATATGCACTAAATAAATCTGTACACAACACGTCACTGTGCTCCGGAAGAGTTTTTTCTTGGGGATAACCTGAGAGATGTAAAATAGTGGACATCACGTTGGTGCTAGATTATTTCTGGGGGTAGTTTATATGCAAATGTAGGGGAATATCCAGGAGGAGATGCTGATGAAAAGCATTCAACTGATAAAGAACCAGTGACACTTCTCAGCTGGCCAGTTACAGGAGTGTGTTCCTCCCATCGGCACGTCACTGAATTGATAGTGATCCTGCCCTACAAGGCCACGTTTGGGGAAGCTGTTCAGAAACAGTATATGCACTTTAACATCTGCTCTACTTTATCAGTACTTTTTATAGCCGCTGCTTTGTATGTGTTATGTTGCTGCAATAAGGTACCTTTGAACCCCAGGCCTGATGGCTTGCATAAAAATAATAATAAAAAAATAAGGTAGGACTAGGAGAGCTCGTGCTCAGATAGCAACTCAAAGGGGCCATGGGAAGCCACCTGTACTCAGGGAAGCGACATCTAAATCCAAGGAAGGTCCTTAGCCAGTCCACAGGGTCATCCCCTCATTTACTAGACCTTGAGTGACAAACCTTAGGTGACGCAGGGACCACAGCTTAGGGCATTTTGCTTTTTGGCTCACTTGTTTGCACCTTCTGCACCAGAAAGCACAACAGGGCCCAGACGCGGCCCAAGGCGCTGCCTACAGCTCTCGTCATACCTCACTGTCAGCACGTGCCCAGGCCAGCTGTGGCCTGACACAGCCAGCACCCACAGGAACAGCATGGACCAGGGACCGTCCCAATATGTGGTGGAAACGAGGCAGTCCTGTTTCTCAAGGGTGAAAGGGAGAGAATCAGTCTGTGAAAACAAAAGTCATGCCCTCAGCACTGGGAAACAAGCAGCAGTCCATTTTTATTTGTTACTATGCATGTAACCTCAAGCACTATTTAGACAGTTCTGTTCTTCTTGAGTCTTTCTGTCAGTCTGGTCTATTCAGCCTACATCTCCTAGCAATACTCATTCAGGTACCACCTTTAGGCATGTTAAAAATTTCTTACATTGCTGTGCCAAAACACCAGCACCTTCCCCAGCAGCAGGATCAGGTCTCATCTTGCCTCATCTTTTCTTTTCTCAAAGAAGCTGGAAAGCCTTCTGGCACCCTATACCATGAGAGAGGCTTTAAGTTCAAAGCACAAAGAACAGACTTTCATAAAGTGCTGATGACTGCAGTGCAGACCTCAGCTGTCCTCCTTGCTTTGCCTCTCTGTGCTAAGCAGAGGAGCCTTGTCACTGCCTTCACTGGGAACAGATGGGCCCCACATTAACGAGGACTATGTGGCCAGCCCATGGCTGTAAGAAGTGATTCAGCTCTCTGCTCACACCAGCTGCAGGGAAAAGGAAAAGGTGGCTTCCAGTCTATGCACCAGGCTTCTGATCTCAGCCTGGTTTCAGGTCCAGGCTAGGCTACCGCCCTGGAGCAAACCATTTCATCTCTCCACGCTTGATGCTTCCTTTCATCCTGGTTTCAGACAGGGAACTGAGCCGCCTTTGTCTCCCGCATGTCGGTTGGGATTTCCAGGCTCAGGAGTAATGCCGATTATAAATAAGTAACAGAGGGGAGGCAATAGCTCATGCCACAGCTCGCTGAGGTAAAATAGAGATAACAGCCCAAAGAACTGCCATACCACCTGGGATCAGCCCAATTCCTTACGTGGTCCCCTGGGGAAACATCTAGTCACCACCCATTACGATGACCAGGAAGATGGAGTAATTAGTCATGCCATCAAAATGTCCATTGTTTGGACAAAGTTTAAAGAGCTGAAATGAATAATTGTTAAGTTATGATGAGCTGAACAAGGAAAATACCCACAATGAGCAGCAAGAGCATTAGGAGTACCATTTTATGGCTCTGTGGGTGACCACAATTATTCTTCTGTATTTTCTGGAAGCAACTTGCCCAGCAAAGCCACACAGCTTTACTGGTTTACAGTCTTTACTGGTTTATTGTGAGGGTAGTACCAAAATATCATAAAATAATTCACACAGAATATTTATTTTTTATATTATCTGATAATAATATTTCTTATTATCTGATACATCATAGAACTTCAGCAAAACTGCTACAGTACGACTTCAGCTGGTGCAAATTGCCAGGTATAGTGGAGCTGAATTTGCTCCCATGTTCTCACAGCACTTGCTTCAGAAGCATTGCTTCAGCCCATATTCACAATTTCCAGATGGTGCACGTTCCAGGATTTAACCTGCAGAAATTTGGCATATGGCTCACCTTCCTCGCTGTAATGCTCAGCGTGGTGGCTGGCATGTGTCGAGAGCCACTGACATTTGCCTTCCCCCTTGAGTGACTTCCATACACGAGCTCTCAGCATCAATGTCCTTCAGGTCACCAAAATGCCGCATTGCTGTGTCCCAGTGGCGCTGGTCCAATCACCTAATGCAGTTTCCTTTACACAGCTTACAGATCACAGACCATGGAAATATTTTATCTCTAGCTGCAGAACTGTATCACTGTGAATAATATATCCTTCCTAATTAATAATTGTGGTATTGCCAAGAAAATCATAAAAGCTTGGTTTCCTCTAATCATCTACTCAGGCTAATATTTTCTCAAGTTTTCTGTGCTAGATCTGTCCAAGGATAAACTGTCAAAAATTGAAGAGGGGAAATACTAACATTCCAGCAAATATTAAAAAGTGAAGAGAAAACAAGTTAGATGCAAAAATAATTATTTGCTCAGATTAATTCATGTTTTGGGGTAGCCCAGGCCTATTTAGAGATAGGAGTTGTCAGTCTGAAAAAAAAGAAACATTAAAGTTTAATGATACAGAGTTGAGATAGAGTCAATATGTTCAATATGTTATGTTCAGTTCGATAAATGTTATCAGCTTTGTCATGAATTACATTTTTGGAATTTTGGCACTTTTTGACCTGGGAAGTTGGAAATTAGAATTCCTCATTGTATTTGGTTAGAATAGTTACTTAAGGAAGCCTATATAAAAAAAAAAAACTTAAATAAATTTTAACTACTGTAGCAAAATAGAACAAACAAACAAATAAACAAACAAACAGAAAAGAAGAACCTTAACCCAAAACTTTAGCACTCTTAGAAAATGCTTTTCAGCCCTGTCACAACTCCATTTCTTACTATAAGCAAATACCTCAGTGATTCAAGTACTCATGTGGGGTACAGCAGACACTTAAAGAAAACTTCTGAATTTGAGAGACCCACAACCCTGGGCTTGTAGAACAGATTTTTTTTTTTTAATGGGTTAAATCACTTTCACAAAAGTGGTTGAAAACAAGAGCCGAACCCTCAAACTTCTTCCCCGAACGGAAGCCTTGTTCCCACCCAATCTTGCCAACAGGCCACAGTTATCATATGAGAAACCAAACTACAACAGGAATCATCATCCTCTTCTGGCAGTGAGAGGACTTAGCACTTAAGTAGGAGACATCCTGAAGCAAGTAGGAGCAGAAACTAGGCCCTGAATACACTGGGCTTTGGATCAATGGGCAAAAACTCTCAGTGATTTAAAAGACTTTTAAAACATTCAGTTGGGTGCCCCATGCTTGCAGCTCTCCAGAGCTGCTATTAAAGACTAGCAAGTCCATTGGACCAGACCCACAGCTGGTGTAAGTCAATGCAGTTCTGCTGGTGTCAGTGGAGCCACACCAGTTTGCACCACCTGATGACCCAGTTAGAGGTATGCCAAATCACTAAAAACAAACAAACAAACAAAATACAGTGCAGGGAGTTGAGTGTTCAGGGTGCACCACGACTCAGCCTGAAATCTTTCACAAGGTTGATTGTGTTTTTAAAGGACACATGGCACTGGTCAACAAGGTGTGCTAAGCTGTAGGCCAGCTGCCTTCCCAGAACCACCATTGCCGATGGGTGAAGTAGGGCAGCGTCACTACAGACAAATCCCGCAGGTGGACAAGGTAGGTGGATGCTGGTGTGAGGGAAGCAAGTGTTAACGGAAATAGTTCAATTGTCTGTAGGAAAGTAGAAGTAAGCAGACTGGCCCCAAAAGAGACCTCGCATTTTCTGAACCCCACTCCTGCCTGAATGGTGTTTCCATACTGCCAACTGTAGCAGAAGTTAACTTAATATCTTATCACAGCTAACTGAAATATTACTAACCAATAGAAAATGTACTGTGAAAAGTTGATAAAAGTACCAATGAGTTCTCAGCCTCTCACTCTACTCTCAAATTCCAACAGTGATACCATCCATCCTCAGAAATTTTGCTCATCTACTGCCTCAGCTAAAATCAAGCAACATGCTCACAATTATCCCAAGGGGTCATGGACACAGGAATTCAGGAAGAAATGCTGTGACCTGAAAAATAAGAAAACCGAATTTCTGAACTAGGAAGTCGTTATTTCTCCCAGGACATCCTGGAATTTCACAAGTGTATGTTGAGTGAAAACATGGCAAGAAGACAATTTGAAGTTTCACCTTTTGTAGATGTCTATTTGTATCTCATTACCAACTGAGCACCTCCTAAGGCTTAGCATATGGTATCATCTGGAGCACAATATAAAAATATTACACCCATCTGCACACCTACACATTTTTACTAGCCAGTTCCTACATTAATTAAGTCAGATTATTTTAAATTATATTAAAATATATATATACTCCTTAGAGCAATGTTCCAGAATTATTTTAAGTTATGTGATTCTAAAGAAACTGATCAGAAGAAACACTTCCAGAGAGAACTCTCTTTACTCTTGAGCTATTTTCTAATTCGTTGGTAGGGGGTGAAGGGGCCCTAACATGGAATTAAATGCAATTTACGCTCACGGCATTCATCCCTCATGTAATAAACTTATTCAAGATCATTAACTGCATTAGTTACTGATTGTCTTCATCCTGTAGCATCTGCCAGACCTTTTAATGGTCTACAGTTAAGACCAATTAGAGAACAAGATTGGATAAACTTTCTTTGGAAGTCCCGGTTTCTATCTACAGTTGCATTACCATCAGAAAGTGCTTAAATGGAGCAGGCAAGCAGCCAAATATTATCTGGGGAAAATCCCCATTTCACAATATATCTGTTTAATTCCAGTGGTGCTATTTAATAATAGCTCTCCCTGTTTGATTCTCTTTATATCTCAAACTAGTTGTGCTGAAAAAGTGCCAGCTTTTTTGTTTTGTTTTAATGGCAAAGCAATTACTTTCTAATTCACCGGACAGCCCCTGCCCTTTGAAATCTCTGGGTTATTTCTAGATGTGCAAGTCAATAACAGCTTCAGGAGAAGCTCATCTCACCAGCTATAAACTCTTTTCTTACCTGACTCTCTTGAGAACAAGACTTATTGACTGCTCATAATTCAAGTAAATGCTCAGCATTTCATGACAAAGAAAAACATTCCAAATTATTTTTATCTCCTCTCCCAGAATAAATCCCCGCACAGTTCATTTCCAGACATTCATCACCTCACACCAGAGGTAGAGCTTTGGTAACAAAGGAAGATCTAAGGAGAAAGGCCTCCAGAGCATTAACCTGCTGAGCTGCTGCCCAGCTCCAGTTCTCAGAGTGGGACAGAAGCAAAGCAGAACCACATTCCACATGCGGAAGTCAAATGTTGTAACAATATCTTTTAAGTGAAAACTTACCAACACATGCTTGCAACCATTTGCTTAATTAAAAAGCCATAGTGACCTTGTTCTCTATAGTGGAATGGAGCTGTTTGAAAGCATTGTGTATCGAGGACAGACATGAAATACAGCACTTAATTAAACAGTCATGGGAGTAATTGGTTGCAAATATTAAAAATAAAACAAATCTTGTCTGTATCAGCTCAGGAATGGCCACAAGCTAATGTGCAACTTTTCTTCGGCTTATCCTCTTCTTGTTATTTATCATTTCATCAAATGATTCTTGGTCTGCAAATAATTCATGCAAATTGAGAAAAGACAGTTTGTGTTGATCAGCCTTTCACAGGGCAAGGAAGTGGCATATTATTGTTCCAACCTCCTAAAAGGAAAGCATAATCCCCTAAAAGCTTTAAGAAAGTGTCCGTGTGCAATTACATAGGTTTTTAATTTTGGGAGAACTGTCAGTTTTCAACATTTCATGTTGGTATGCAGGCCCACTTCTATTTGTTTGGCTCGTCTTTGCATGGGCCACTAGCATGAATCAGGGAAACACAGTTCAAAATTAGCAAATGCTAGACCTCAGAAAACAGATCAAGCAGCAAACTTCCAGTAGCTTGACTTGATGGCTGCTGCTGCACTGCCAGGCAGAGGGAAAGGAGTCATAATAAAACATGACTCAAAACTGTGCATTATCATAGAAACGGACCATGCTTTTTAGCTATTAGTGTGCCCATTAACCTTTTTAACCTTCTTTTCAAAGAAAGAAGTAGGGGCAAACATGATAGCATAAAGTGTATTTAGCAACGTTAATAAGTCAATCAATGATGCTAGCCATAGCCGCAGATTGAATTTTGTTGGATAAAAGCTTTTAATCATGTTAGATCGCAGAGTGTAACAGAATTCTGCCAAAATGCTCTGAGATTTTTGCTCTTTTTTATGAGAAGGTATTTGCTTTTGACTGTTCCAACTCTTGAAGGAGACTGATTGACACAATCAATGTCTAAGAAAAAATCATGGTTTTAAGGAAAATTTTCTGACCCCTTCTTCATCCTAAGGGTTTTAAAATTAAAATTAAAATAAGACAAGGAAGAAATACAGGGTTGAAATTTACTGTAGGCATTGCCTAGTCATATTTGTACAGTGTCACAAGTTAAGTGGCACGGAGTTTTGATCAAAGGCTGTTCCTGCAACCTGTAATTTGTTTTAAAATAACACTGCCTTGGGTACAACTGATAAAACATCATCAAGGCCATCATCGAGGCCACATTTGGACTGCTGTATCCAATTCTGGGCTCCCTAGCACAGGAGAGACACAGAGCTATGGGACAGAGTCCACAATAGGGGTACAAAGATGATTAAGGGCCTGGGGCCGCTCTCATATGAGGAAAGGCTGAGAGAGCTGGGCCTGTTTAGCCTTGAGAAGTGTATCAGATAGGAGGGAATAAAGGTGATGGGGCCAGACTGCTTTCAGTGGCCCACAGCGACAGGACAAGAGGCAATGGCCACAAACTGCAACACAGGAAGCTCTGCCTGAATTTGAGGAAAAAACTTTTTGACCATGAGGATGACAGAGCACTGGAGCACGCTGTCCGGAGAGGTGGTGGAGTCTCTTTCTCTGGATAAAACCCACCTGGACGTGATCCTGTGCAATGTGCTCTAGGTGTTCCTGCTTGAGCAGAAGGTTGGAATAGATAATCTTCAAAGGCTATTCTGATTCTGTGTTATTCTGTGAAGGTTTTGAGTCTTGGACATTAAGGCTGCAAGATTTTAACTGCGGTGGATTGCTGCTTCTGACTGTATGTTAGTTTTGTTAAATCCAACACCATTTCTTGGAAGTGGCACAGAGCCAAGATGCAGAACCCAGTGCCAAGTCCTAATGGGCCATCATGGGAACCCTCTGCAGAGGTCAGTGGTCACCAGCTTTAGGGAAGAGGAACCACAGTCAGATGTGCAATTCATGTGGCTTTCTTAAACCTGACCAAGCTCACAGATGTTGGGGCAACTGGACAAGCCAGGACTCACAAGCTCTCTACCTCTGAGCCCAAACCCCAAAACCCGTGAAGATCCATCTCTAATTAGGACTCGACTTTCTATTCTGCAGCTGGGAGCCTGGAAATCCCAGCATTCAAGGTAAAGCCAGGATTGCAGGCGCTTCCAGGCTCCCTGCTGCAGAGCTGGGGCTGGAGCCAGTGTCCGGCCTGACAGCCCATCGCCGCGGGAGCCCTCGCAGCGGGGCTGCTCCAGAGCCACAGATCTCTGTGGTCCTGGCAGCTACTTGTGAAATTGGCACTGGCCTCCGTTTCCCAGCTGCTATTATTTATTTCATTAGTAAACACTGTGTTTCAGTACTTTTTAAGAGTAAATTTCCAGTTTCTGGGAAATAAGAATAAAATTAAATTAAATCTAAGCTTTCACAAGATTTCCCATGAACCAGAAGCCCTGCTTTTTTGTCATTTTTCGTCAGCAGCCTGGAAAAAACAAGCTTTCTGTGCTTACCTTGGACAATTGGAAGTGAAGGCAGCAAAGTCAGTGGTTACATTTAAAACTTTAGACAGAGATTTGAATTTCACTCTGAATCACTGTGGCTTCTCAAGTATTTCATAGATTACTTTTATAAAAATGAGAAGTCAAGCTTTGTAGGCCTTTAGTGTGTGCTGTTATAGCAGCATACATGTGTATTTAACCTGTGTGAATCCCTCCTACTGTCCATCAGAAGTAGCAAATCAAACATCTGTAAGTGACTTGGAAGATTCAGTGCAAACAAGTATGATGGTTATTTCCTGATGGAAAGTCGATGGAAGCTGCCTACTCCCCAAATACAGAATTTGCAAAACCCATGGAAATAAGAAAGAAGAAAGAAAATATTAAATTAACATTTAATTGGGTTTTAAAGAAAAACAGGACTTGTCTAGGATATCAGAAAGTTATAAAGCTTTCATGCATCTTTAATAAACAAAGAAGATTAAAGAAAAACAGGTCTGTTTAGACAAGTGCTAGCTTGACACAGTTCTGTTGTTGCTGAAAACGTCGGACATACTTTTACTAGGAAAGGTGCAGCCAGTCAAGGCTAAAACCATTTTTATTAACCATTACCCCTGGCAGTGATTGCAGCAATCTTCTATCCAGTTTCCACCCACTCCCTTTTGATGCTTCATTCTCTGCTACATAAAGTTTGTCATGGAGACTTTCATGTAACTCTGATAAATGCAGAGAGACTTAGATCTCAGTGAGCTGAAATCTGCAGACAACATCTTCTGCTTATACATCCCTGTGCCTCAGTGTCAATAAAGATATCACAGTCCATACCAAACTGTCTAGTGGAGCCAAGTTCAGACCTAATTTAAGCTTGAATAACTTGAAATTCTCCGATGTAACCACAGTCTTGCATTTTGCATATTAGACAGTCATACAGACTCTCTGGTACTACCAGTTTAAAATACTATTCTATAATCTTTACAATAGTTTTAAAAAAAGACATTAGTGAAAATTAATGACTATCATTAATGTATCTAAACAGAATTTTACAGTCTTTGGACATTCAACAGGACTTAGTCCATTATGCATACAGTTGAAATCACACCAAACCAAAGACGAAAATCACAAATCCCAGTGCAATATTTTAACTTGTCTCTTATCCAATTTTGCCTTCTTTGCTTTTCTGTTCACAGAGTCAAAAATACATGACCTCTGGCAGAAATATCCATGAGAGAAGAAAAGATAGCATAGTGTTTCGACTCTTTCCAATAGCCAGGAATATTTTTTTTAGAAATCATACAATACTGAAGAAAACTTTTGCCTGATTTTTTAAAAATTTATTACAGTAGCACCCAGTTAAGAGTGCATATTTACAGCACCTAGTACTACAAGGTTGTACACTGAGAAAGTACTTGCCAAAATTTAAGAACTAGTCAGACGAGAGGAGCACTATTATCCCCATTTCAGGAAAAGCAAGGCAAGCTTCCAAGACACTGGCTACATGGGAAGGTTGGGTCAGAGCCAGGGATTAAAGGCAACCTCCTCCACCCCTAAAAATTTTACCCAAATCCAGGCTGTTCTATTAATCCACTCTTTTTCCTGTGCCACAAGCCCAGTGCTACTGGTAGCAATTTAGGCACATCTGGATATACAACACGTACAATATTTTGGGTCTAGAGGGACTGCAAGGATTTAGGAGCAGCAGGATGTGCGAGGAGGGCTTCCCTGCACAGCCGGCCGGTGACCTGATGAGCATCCATGTGCCCAAGGTTGGGACCATGGCTCTTGCAGAACAGGTGAACATTTAATAATTCGCTCTTCGGAAGTCAGGAAGGGGCAAACCACCCGCCTTGTAAGTGTCCTGACAGCTTATCTCCTGATAAAAGCAACTTCACCAGCTTCAGGAGAAGAAAAGGGAGGGAACATTCAATGAGAAATCAAACAACTGCTGAGCAAGAGGTGCAAAAAGAAAGAGTAGGAAGAGAACAGCAAAAGCAGTGTACAGGAGTCAATGAAGAGGTAGCTAGAGTCCCATCCGAAGCCACAGTGCAACTCCCCATTGGCAACGAGCTTTGAACCAGGTGGCCCCTTGCAGGGGGCAGTCAGGAGCCTGCTGAAAAGCAGCCTTGAGAAAGAAGAACAAACATCTCCCAGCACAAGAAGCATGAGGGGGCACAGCATCATCAAGAGACTTTTAAATGCCAGTTTTATTTTGCATTATAGTGTAAAAGAGCAGTAGATTTTTCAGAAGGATTGTCTGAGGCTTCTCCTATACATCAATGGTCTCTGTAAGAAAAGCAGAATCAAAAAAAAAAACTTCCCCAAAGAAACCCAACAACAAGAGATGAAGACTTTTCCCACACATAATAATGTTTTATGCAATTACAATAAAGAATCTCCAGGGAGTGTGGTTGCTTTGTAAAGCCAAAACATGTACTCGAAAAGAGCAGCTAGATGAAATTGTAATAAAGCTATGGATTTTTACTCAGAGGGAAAAAAAAAGCATATCTATATGCCAAGATTTTAAAGAAAAAAAAAAACTGTTAAAGAAAGAAGACAGAATGAGAAAAAAAAAAAAAAAGAAAAAAATGCATTTTCAGCTATCAATGCCAACATACTGAAATGGTTGATACAGAATTAACTGAAGTTATTTACATCATTATGTGATTAAAACAGCCTTAGGTCTTCATGTGATTGTGCATGGTGAATTTTGTTTAGTGAAATAACTCAAATTTTATTCAGTAAAAGGCGGGGGGAAAAAAAAGACAACATCCACAATTGCCTTCCTGGGTAGACATACAGTAACAAAGTTCTCGCCTCCTGTGGATAGGGTTGAGAAGATATGGTTATAATTGATAAATAGATATAGCTTCAGACTTCAGAAGTTTGCAGCAGCCCAAGCAAAGGACCCAGGGGCAATTCCAGCCCTGAGAAGCAACTGACTGGTTCCAGCTAAATCAGAGGTCAGTTCTGTAGATGTAGAAGACAAGACTGTGATTAGCATCATGGCCCAATTTCTGATAAAATGAGAGAAAGGTTCCCAACTTTGTCCCTACTTGTCCCCAAAACTAGAGAAAGTTTAGTTCCCAACTCTGACACCGGCTTTCAGTGAAACACTGTCTCAGAGGCTTGCTTTGATTTTTGGTTTTGGTTTTTTGTTTGTTTTTTTGTTGTTTCTCTTTTTAAGAGAGAGATGGCAATCCTTTTGTCTACTTAACTTTTAAGCTTCTCTGAACTGTTCACCTTACAGCACAGGGTGCAGCATATAAATGCAGTCTTAATAACAATATAGAATCTTTATGATTAATAAAAGCTCATTTAATGCACTCCATAAGAACCCTGCATTGTTATTTAGACATTAAAGCAATAACAGAAACCAAAGCATGTCACCTGGCAGCAATGCAGTTGTTAACATGAGCTACTATTCTTTAGTACTGAACAGACATTAACTAAAACAGCAACACATTTTTCCCTCATTCAGCACGACAGGAATAAATGTGCTTCTCTTCTGGAAAGCCCTGTCTCCCCCCAGCCCTGTGATCCTGTGCCCCACACTGAAGACAAGAGCAGCCCCAGGAAGCACCTGCTGCAAGGAGTCACGTGGGATCCTCCCAAGGGAGACGAGAAGCAACCAGACAAGCAGGGAAGATCCTTGAGGTCTCCCACCATGTATGCAGAGCAGACAACTCACTGGGAATATGAGCTATGACACTGGAGCTTCTCTCTTTGATTGAATTTATTGTTAGTGTGTCTTGCGCATGCACCTAATTATGGTGCTCCTTGCAAAGAGGATTTGCATTAGAAGAATTAGGCAGGTTGCTGGCCCTGTGGGAGAAGATATGGTGTTTGGTGGGGTGGTTGGTTTGTTTTCATAACATTGACTTCTTCAGTGCCAGGATTTCATTCCTTGCTCTGTTATGTCTAAGACACCAATAACACTGAGTCACCCTCGAACATGGGAAACTTTGTTCTTGGTTGAGCAATGTCACTGCTCTCCTGCATTGTGATCTTACGAAATGGAGAACTGCTAATAAACTGAACAACGCTATTTTCGAAAGGCCATCGTATATTATGTAAACAAATAGCTTTGAATCCTAGAACAAGAGATCATTGTGTAAGATTGTGCATCATCATGGCATAGTCCAGACACCACTGATTTGATGCAATAGAATTTCTGAAGAAAATAATAATAATAATAATAGTTTAAGGGAAAAAGAAAAAAGAGGAGACAGATTAGTCGGAGCTTACAGGGAACTCTCATCATGATGCAGTCAGGGATCCCACAGTGTCTGTCAGAAGTGGGCCTTGAGAAACGCATTGGAGTCTGGATTGCTTCCCCATTCTCTTAAATGTGTTGGAGGCAAGTGTAACATAGCAATGGCTGCTTGATACAGGCAGAATCTCTTCAGAAGAGGCTGGGAGACTGCAGAGCAGAACCAGGATGAACATTTTCTCTGGAAATAAGGTGGCATCGTTTTCCCGAGACGGGGTTGTGGTTCAGCTGAAGAAGACCTTCAGCTTCCTCTGGCTTCTCGCAGCCCTGTTGGGCTGGGCTGTGCAGAAGACCTGCCAGGCAAGTGTCCCCCTTCGGATGACCCTCAGGGGCTGGAGCCAAATAAAGGTGGCTCCACATGCCAGCAGATTCCAGGTAACGAACACAGCACGAATAGAGGGCTCCCTTCACGCACCAGCTGGAGAGGAACACAGCAGTCATTGCAATATATTATAAAGCGTGCCATATTTACCCAGAAAGGCTTTATGGCCTCTTGCCGAAACACATGCACTATTTGGGCTCATCTATCCCTCAGAGGGATACAGGTCTCTTGAAGCATGTGCATGCCTCAAGCAGGAGCCATTCTTTTTTTTTTTTTTCCTCCACTTTTCAATTTTTTCTTCTGAAAGACCAGAATCCTCTAACGCACCCTGAGGACAAATACCTGTAGTTTCAATTCAAAAGGCAAAGTACCTTTGACTCTCCAGCAGCAGCACCGAATACTTGTATTTTGCTTAAAACCTACCCTGAGCTCCTTCCTCCATTTAATCTTTTGACCCAATTTCCACATTTCTCCATATCATACCCTTGCTTGCTTCTCCTTCCCACCACAGTCTATCCTTCCCACTACCAGCCCTTGCTCACACGCAGTCTCTTTCCTCTTTGTTGCTTTTTGCAAAGCACCAAATGCCTTTGGTGGGTCCCATGGCTTCCCTCTGCTTTAAGTCTGTCCTACCCAAGAGGATGCTACATCTCCAACTCCAGATCCCACCCTCTATGCAAAAGCACACCAGTTTCTTATGACAGAAATACTGTCATACAAGTATGTCCACATATATTTCTGCCACCCTGCGTTCCACTTTTTCTGTGACTGCACCATGAGACAGAGTATAAGGTAGGTAAGTTTTCTTGGTTGTTCTTCTCCAGGAGACTTCTCCATGGATCATCTACTGATTTCCTGTGAATAGGTCTCTTCTGACATATTTCCCTTCACATGATAAACACACTTCTCATCACTATGTCTTGTAGTAATAATCTCATCACTATTTTTTTTAAAAATAACCCCCACCACTTCCTCTCCAGCTATTATTTCCCCTTTATTTCTTTTAGCTCCAGTCCATTCTCAGTCCTATTTTCAATGTTTTCTCTTCCAATGCCATTCTAGATCCTCTTCTATCAATTTCCTGCCACCATGACTCATTGAAATTGCTGTCTTTAACAACGCCTTCCAAGTCTTCATCTTGACAACGATTTTTTACATTGCTCCTCTACCTGCAGAGAGAGATCCAACAGAATACTTAAAGCTGTCTTTCTAGTTTCTTTCGATGCATGAAAAGAGGACCTATTTCCTACATAGCCTTGACCTTAGTCTTTAATCCCTCTTCTTCTTAGTTCTGTGGGCAATTTTATCTTCTGGAAACAGACCTGTGGGGCTGGAAGAGGCCTCAGGCAGACATCCACCCCATTCCTAGGAGCAAGTCAGATCCAGTCAGACATACCTAATTTCTAAATCAATTTGACTAGCTAGGACTAAATAACTCCACTGGTGAAAATTACAGAGGGCTTCCAACAGAGGGTTTCCATCCAATTTATACCAGGATTTGTTGGTATTTAATTTACCAATTTATACCATTTTTTTCTTAATACCCTGCATTAACACAAGTTGTTCCTGTGATTTCTTGTACTACCTACTGTGGACAAGAAGAAAGGGATTTTTCCTTTCATTTTCGCAGCAGCCTTCTCTGATAGAACGTTTTCTCTCAGCTGTCTCTTCTCTAGACTTTGAGTTCCATTTATCACTGTTGCTGTCCTCTGGTCTTCATTCAAGCAGCCTATTTTTCTTCCTCAAAACATGGAATCTAAATCCAGATACAGATTTAATACTGATCAGTAGAGCAAGAGGATTAGTTCAAGTGTCTTGCAGACTATCTTTTGAACTATAGAGATAACTTACCTTTTCCAGACATCATGACACTACTTTACTTTCCTACACTTTAACTTCCAGAATCCTTTTCTGAAGAGGTGCCAGAGAGCAGGTATGTCTATATGTTTAGTTTATTCTCAGCTAGCTCCAGTACCATACACTACTCCTTTTGGAATAGCAACCCAATTTTTATCAGGCTTCTCCAACACATCTGTTGGACACAGCCCTCTGTAGCCCCCTCAGGCTTCTTACTATGTCCAATTTAGGAAGAACCTTTCTCAATCATTTTTCTAAGGCATGAACTGTCCTGCCACCACAGGGAACTAGGAGTGTCCTGTGTGGACTTTTCATATCTTATACCTTTATTTAGAGATCATCTTTTTTTTTTTTTTGGCTTTAATGAACAAAACCTTCTATTTTTACACCTCTCAAATACTTTTGAAAAGATGCTTTTCCTGGTCAGTTACCCTGGCACCTCCTGTCCCTGCTGAGACCCCCATCTCTGCCATTGCAAGCCATCAACAATTCATCACCACCTCACACTTCTCTCTGTTGCTGCCAATCTTCCAGCCTAAGCCACATTTGATCAGGGATGTCTCTTTTCTCATCAACTTGCCACCTTTCAAAAAAAAATCACTGGGTTTTCTCCTAAATTTCACTTACATTTCAGGACAGATTTCCTGAAACTACAAGTTAACTCCCAGAAAATACATTACCCTTTTCAAATTCTCCATAAAAACTTCTCCTTCATCATGAAGATTACAATAAATAAATACAGAACTAATTAAAAAATTAAAGGTTTGGTTGGCTGAGACCACCAAGTATCCTCCTGACTGACACTATTTTGTTGCCTTCTTCTGTCTTCTTCACCCACTGGTAGCTGTCCTGAATTTCTATTGCGCTTTTGAAAGGAGCCTCCTTCTATTATGTATTTCTACAGGAACTAGTCCGTGGTGTCCTAGTTTGTGACTGCTGCCCTAGACACTAAGATAACAATAAATACAACTCAGTCACACCTGCCTATACCAGAACATTAACCTCAGTAAGCAAGTGGCTTTTGCATTCAACCACAACTCGGCAGTCCCTGGGGCAGCACGGTGATGATATCAGTTCATTTCCTAGTGAGAAAACCCACTAAAGGTAAGAGTCATGAAAACAAGCTCTCAAAGTGAGTTTTGTGGCAGTTGCTGCATGACCCTGAAGGGAGGGGAAAGCTTTTTCTCTAATCTCTTTAGTTAGCAAAAGATGGGAGAGTCACAGTCTTGCTCCAAGGACAAAGATTTCAGTTTTCAAAGCCACCAAACATAGTACTTGCAAGAAGCAAGTGTGCATATAAGGAAACATAGGAGTTTCTTTATATCCCATACTATCCCCTTCTCTGATTTCAGTGCGAAACAACCTGTGATTGTCAATGAATGCACAAATTTCTAAAAAGGTAAATACCTTCCCTCCTGCAGCAGGAGTTATGCTAGTTTGGTACACCTATGTCCCAAAATAAAGCATGCTGGACAAAAAGCAAACATTATTTTAAGAAAGACAGCCAATAAGAAAAAAGCCCTTGTTGGTGATGCTTAGAAGGGATTGCTTTGCATTTGTGTTTACATATGATTGTTTTGAAGCCTCTTTCAGTTCCAGGAATGTGGACTACATAAAAAAAAAGATATATATTTGTGGTTTGGCACCCACAGAGGGTTTCGGCTCAGGCATCACTGCTAACTGCCAACATCTGCAAATTATTACATGTTGGTTTTGTTCTGGGGGGTGCTGTTTTAAGCCTCTGACTGCAAAACATACGTCACTAGCTGGTTGCACCTACTGCTGAGTGACAGGGTGGAATTTAGAAACAGGAGTTTTGCCAATACAGGTCACTGAGTTTACTAGTAAATATGTCTCTATGACAATGCTTCTGCTCTTTGCTGCTATGTAGTAAGCTGTAGCTAAATAAAACTCAAAAGAAATTTATTTTCAAAATAAAGTGGTGAATAAAGAGCATTCGGAATTATTTTAAAAATAATCTTCAATTGTAAATGGACTAGTACCATGGTGCAATGATACTCGGCTTTGTCAAAGGAGGAGAACAATCTGCACAGACAATTCTGGAACCATATGTACGAGCAGTGAGGAGCAGGCTGTCGAAGTGTAGCCCTCAGTCTCACTGAAGTACTTGGCAATGATCTGTGTGTAGAAAACCCAACGCCAAAAGAGCTCACCACATACTTACACAAGCGAGGCCGATCTCGTGACTGACACATAGCAGCATAGATGTGTATACAAGAAACCATCCTTCTCCAACATCTGTCTCAGTCACAAGTGAGGAAGCATCCCCATAAACAATGAAGCCACAGCTGCCAGCCAGCAGCACGTACTTGCTGGGAACACGTCACACAACACTAACTCCTTCGGGAGAAACAGCCTCAACTCCAGCAGCCGCAGCACACGCTTTTTTCCCTGCTTGTTAAGGAGAGGAAGGTAGGTGAATAGGAATGCTGTGGCGCTTGCTTCTCTCCACTGCTTGCTGGTCTAATTCAAGAGCAAAATGACCAACCCCACCACAGTCTATTCATGGGAAAATGGTACCTCATGAATCTCAGCACTTCTTTGCAGAGGGAACAGACATGCTCATAACAGAGACAGATAACTAGAGTTTATTTGGAGTAGCAAGGAAGATACAGGAACATGGGTGAGAAACTCATGTTAGACCCCTTTGCTTTGAATTGCTAAATATAAATGTCTTCACTGCCATTTGAACTTGAAAGTAAATCTGTTTGCAACAGAAGCATAATATTAGTCCAGCATAAGATTAACTACTTGGTACAATGAAGTAAAAGCACTATTATACTTTAACTTCATGTCCTGGTTGATTTTTCAATTGCTTTCTAATACAAATTAACCCTAAATTACCAACAGGCTCATAGCAGTAAAGATTATTGTTGATGTACTGCCTGTATATATAAGAAACACCCAAACCACAGTAAATGGTCCAGAAAAAAATTATGGAAATGCAAGCATGAAAAACTCCTGCTTTGTAAACCACAGTATAACTGCTGAATCTGCTATGGCTGAAGATAGGCCTACCAGAAACAAATACGACTACGTGGCTATGACCCAGAGAATTCCTGTCATCACTTCGGTCAACAGGAGTCATAAAAGACCTAAATATCAAGATGCATATCTCCTCTTCAGGGATGTTTAATTAAACCAAGACAGACAATGCTCTCTGCAAATGATTTTTCCTCTGTCTAGTTTCAGTATAGATTGCTTTCTCTTTCATATTCAAAACAAATCACGAGTCATCATGAACATTTCCATATGCCTTCCGAGCTCCCGATTTCTGACTGCTATTTTTGAATATTAGGCATAATGATTCTATTTAATAAATTAAGCGACTTTTCCCAGCTCCTCCTGAAGATGACGCTTTTCTTCCTCCATTCACCAGTCCCTCTGAAAACGGAGGGTCTTGAGGCACACTCTTCTGAATCGCATGCACTGATCTTTGCATCAGCTGCTCCAGGTTGGCAGCCCTGTACCAAGGCTGGCAGAGAGACACTCCCTCTCAGCTCCTCTGGGGCAAAGTCCAGCATAGGAGTTAATCCTACAGATTAACATCAGACTACTTGAATGGATGAGTCATGAACCCATGCATCTTTCTGTTATGGGAATAGTAATTTCTGGTGAAAGAACAAAGACCTTCTCAGACTATTGCAGCTAGACTGAATAGAACCCTTCACAGCTCAGGCACACCAGTAACAAAGTGCACACTCACTCCAAGAGCCCATGTCAGGTCAATGAAGACATGGTCCAATTCAAAACCATCTTCCTCTCTTAGAGGAAAAAAAGGCAAAAGAATAAACTTCTCTGTACTCTCCACGGAGCTTACTGCTTTCACATGCAGACTCATTTCCCAATCTATTCACTCATCTTCTGCAGCCTTGTATTTCCTTTGCCTTTTTTAACCTGTGATCATAGCTTTATGAGCCACAGAAGCTTCCCCCTCCCTCCTTAAAATACCCCATCATTTAAATTCTGCCTCCCACATACAGTCTCTGTGAACAGCTGGTAAAATAGGTTTGGATGAGGCTGTGTATAGTAAAAATACCTACTTGTTGCAGACCCAAGATCTACAGAGGATCCCTATTAAAAATTACTTACAAGCCGAAACGCAAGGCCAGGGCTCAGCCCGTGTCTGTACTGCGGACACCATTTGTGCACACTTGCGCTGACTCAGTGCAGCACTTGTGCAGTGGCTCCTTCCTGGCCCATTTTGCTCACGGATGAGGATCTCGACTGCCCACCACGCGTGGAGCGTTTGCCCTCTGTATTACAGGGAATCGTGCAGACCAGGCATCTCGGGCACACTTCCCTGTGCAGCACTTGGAGTTCCTGGTGAGCACGTACCTTTCTGGACTTACGTATTTTGCAAGAAGTGACAGAGATTGGTGAGTGGTGGGAAGACCCTAAAGAAACCCAGCGAAAACCGCCACTCTGGCTGCCTGCCCTGCTCAGGTGCTGGCTTCATCTTTTGTGCAGGCAAAGCGATGGCAGGTTGCTTTTGGACAGCATCTGAAAAGCCCCCTGGGACATTGACGAGAGTTGGGAAATCCCAAATTCCCTGCTGAAACATCTAGGAACGGAAACAGCACATTCCCCAAGGACAGAGAACTAGAAAGAAACAAATTAAGAGACAAACCAAACCAAAACGGTCTAAATGTATAAAAAACAGTCCTACACAGGACTTATCTTGTTCTTCATTGAGGCCACTAAGAGATGTGTATATTCTGTTTCCTATCTGTAAAACACTTTGCAAATCATCCCTCCCTCATAGTATTTCAAATTAAATACTTGATTACCACCATCCCTATTTTTTTTCTCTATTACTTAAAAGCTTCCCCATCCCTGTGCATGAAACAGCATGTTTGGGTGAACTGACCTTCCGCACATCATGCTTTAAAAACAGGGTAACCAGGTGAGTGATGTCTGCCAGGAGGAAACCCAGCACAAAGTAGGTCATAGATTTGAACTCCAGGTCCGGCACAAGTGAGGCGCCCAAGAGGGATCCAGCTTTGCTTCACAATCTGCAGGCAAACCCTGACCCACATCACACAGCAGCACCCACACGGCAGCCTCACTCCCTGATCCTTAAGCAAAGGTCAAGCTGTAAATTAGTTGAAGCTTGTGTTTTTTCTACCAGCTCAAGCAAGCTGAAGGTGTTGAACCCATGAGCTCACATGGCTTGGTGTCATACAACTAAGCTGAGAGTAACAAATCAATGAATTCATGGTTCCCTGTGTTTCAGCTGTGATAAACAAAGAACTGTCATTCAGAGAAACAACCTCAAGACAGAGTATGGTCAGACTTCAAGGGCATCACATATGGGCAGCTGAAGAAGCTCTCCTATCCTCTGCTTCTTTGGGTTGCACGGAAATTAGTGCATTTCCCTCAAAGAGCACCTGCAAGTGGGACTTTGCTCCCTACCTTCTCACTGCAGCAATGGTTAAATTCTGGATTATCCCATGCTATCCCAGGATTGAGACAGATATGAGGTGACAGGGAAAAAATCTGCAGAGGAGATGAGGCAGGAGGATGCAATGAAAGGAGAACTAACAGATGGTCAGAAAGTGGGGTGGATGCGGACAATCATGGGAAGAAGCTAGAGAGTTTAGAGCTCTTCCCTTCACTTCCTGGCTAACCAGTGTGTTTCTGGGATCAGGTAGGATAATTCTGCTCCTAAGTCTGTTTCTGTCAGATGCGCCTGTTCACTGTTTGAAGTTCAACACACCTCCTTTAAGCAAGCACAGAATAAATTCTCACATTTTTCCCCACTCAGATTTAAAAGTACACCCCATTCCTAGGGATATTTGCTATTGTATATGCTGTGTTGTAAAGGCAGGAACCACATGGAAGTAGTGTAATTGTAGTGCACTGCAGTTCATTGACCACTCTGTTTCCCTGTCATTACTGGTAAGTTATTTAATTTGTTATCAAGGAAAATACTATAAACATGCAATCATCTACTGTTTATCTTGTGTTCTAAAAGTGTGTGGCCACATCTAACATAGCCAAAATCCAATCATTTTATCTGCACAATTGCACATAGACACCAACATAAGTAAATACCTGATATACAAACCTACATTAATAGATTCAATACATTTTTGATGTGTCTCTTTCATTTTCAATATTTAAGGAAGGAGAAGAAAAAAATCTGCTGCTCTTTAAGAGTGGTCATTTGGAAGAAGCTTTGCATTTTTGGCATGTCTCTTTCTTTGCTCCAGCTGACCCCTAGCCCTGGACTCCCCCTCCACTAAACTCATGCAATGCCGTGGTGGGGCAGGAGGTGGGGAAGCAGGGAGTTCCTGAGCTCTGTGGATCTGGCAGGTGTTTGCTGCAGATTTACTGAGCCTTCAGAGTGAATTTAATGACTGAATGACACCGGCATGCTTGGAGGGATGAGTTTGCATCCAAGAGAATTTGCAAAGAAATCACTCGCCTGTCTGTTTTCTAAGCCAGGAGGTGACAGGTTTGAATATCTTCAACTTGAACATGTGTGGCAATGTCACCTCAAAACAACAAACATGCACAGCACAGTCTGCAATCAAGGAATTTGCCACCTTCCGATCCTCCCACCACATTCTCCACCACTGGATACCAGGATATTGAGATGACAGTAAAGTCAGGCTGCTAGTGCCAAAGGAGGTTGGAGTAGGCAGCATTTGACCCTCTGTCAGTTTGTTTTCCCCCCTCTCCGCAACAACTTTGAGTTAGTGTAAACAGCTAGAGAAGCATCCTCCCAAATTGTATGCTCCACTGTCACCTGGGAGCAGCTCCCAAACACCCTAGCACTTGAAATTGTCACCTCGCTTAAGAAGCTTAATAGGCTGATTTCCAAGTAGGAAGCTTTGCCCAGAAGTGGGTTAGCAAGAGGGCGGGGAGGAGACAGGCCCAAACAAAAACAAAAATTCACTTACCCAGCAGTTATAGCTGGGCAAGGTCACTCGCAGCATTCAACAGGTGAAGCCCTACATAATAGACATCTATTTAATATGGGTAAGTGGACCAGGTCATTTGCCTTCAGCCTGGCTTTGCCACCTGGATGTTGTGCTGTCTGCCATCCTCCAGGATAGGAACTCCAGGACCAGAGAGGTCTTGATAGTAATTTGGAGCAGGGCACTGAGCACTGCAAAGACTGTGTGAGCTCAGTGCTACTGATCAAGTTAAATCACGTCCCTGCCCAGCTTAAAATGTGCACAGATGTGACAGCAGCTGCTAACGGGCTCCACACTTGAGGAGACAAGGCAGACTGCGACCTTAACTCAGCCCTCTGCAGAAGCCCTTAGAAGAGAATCTGCTGCCATCAGTGGGTTTTACACCATGGCAGATGCAGCTCTCCTCACCTGGCTCTCCAGTTCCCTGTGGTCCTTTGCTCTTGCCCATCTCCCAGCCAGGCTGACAGTGCTGGAACTGGCTCAGGGGATCAGGGACAGGTTTGGTGCTGGCACATCTTTCACAAACCTACAGGCTGGCACATTCTCTATGCCTGCCTGCACCTGAATGCACAAAGCCACCCAAGGCTCCTGCTCAAGTACATGCTGACCCAGCAGGCACCTGAGACTGGGTCTTACACTCAGAGAGCAAAGACTGCTTCAGGAAGCCTTCCCCAGTCGCCAGTGACTTTTAGTTTTACATGCAAGCTCTGTTTTTGCATGATTTGCTTCTGGTGCCAATAAGGCTACCTCTGACAGCACAGAGAGCAACAGTACTTTCCCCAAAAAGAAACGCACGTACACCTATACATTTCTTACTTGCATCAGGAGCAGCCTCAGCTCAGCACAAGTCCCGTTAGACACCTGACTCAGCTAGGTCACTACAGTGTCATGAAAAAGTGCCTCCCACGCAATCGTGCTACCTGACCTGGCCCCCATCCATCCTTCCCTGGACCCTGCTCCACTTCCCCTCTGCCAGCCTTGTCCACACCGTGCAGATCAAGCCAGAGCTCCTCTGGCATCCTTGATGGAGCTCCAACCCTTCAGCTCCATCCCCTCCTGCCCCAGCTGAGCGCATGTGCAGGGCGCTGCTGCAGAGACATAGAATAAGGATTTAAACTTTTATCTTCCTACGTGCACCAGCTCAGTGACTTGTGCTACGTGTAAGAGGAAACAAAACGCGTGTGTCTTGACAAACATTGCTTCACATGTCTGCTCAAATCTATTTCGGGCATAGTCACCTATTCGAGGCAAATCACAGTGCTGTGTAGGTGTGTCGGGGTGACTCAGCAGAGAAACATGCATAACTGAAAGTGTCCCATCCCTATGGAAAATAGAAATGCTACACACTTCTTTCTAGCCAACTTATAGCAACTCCCTTTTCATGTTTACACAGTTCTGCTCTTTGAAATAGTGAGAATTTCCTTCCAAAGGTTTGGTGTTAATCACATAGCATGCATAAAGCAGAAACCCACACACAAAGCACAAAATTACCCAAGTGCAGTAATATACTATATTGCACCCATTGAACTGCATCAAGCTTTTCTACAGATATATAAGATGATAAGAGCAACTTTGAGGACATACGCAGGCCATCTCATTTTTACTTACACAGCTGTATATTTATATAAAGAATGTTTAATAGTAACAGGAACATGTGTACAAGATAATGCATTTTACAGTAGGAAACTAATCGATGAATTTGATCAATCTGTTAGATTTTTACAGCCTTATTGATTAGCAAAATTAGGTACTTTTACACACAGCTCACGCACATGAGACATCTCACACATCCACTATCCGCAAATATTTACTCCCTCTCAAAGAGCTGACCTCTCCATGCACAAATATTTTGTACTACTCCGATTTAGATTTAAAATATCACATTTAAAAAGAGCAGCCTTGGGACAACATTCTGAAAACAGCCATTATCTCCATGAAAACAGCTCATTATCCAAAATAGAGTTATGTTTAAAAGTGTCCTGTTTATTTAAAGCTCATATTCTAAAAATAAATTGAACATTTTTTTATTCTGTTCAGATAAATACTCAATTACTCAACATGTTTATGGCACTAAATGAACATTTGCTTATTTTTTTGCTTTTTTTAAAAAAATAATATCATGCGTTGTAATGACAACCGAAGATTTAATAGCCATTTTAATTGCTGAAGTTGACCTCATATGAAGTGATCTTACAGAAGGGCAGGCTTCTGGCAGGGTAATGATTCAATACTTTGAGTTTACTGTAAGATAAATAAGGAATAGTAATACTACTTTCAGTTGGAGTTGCAAAAGAAAGTTGACTTTTGCCATTACCAAAATCAATTTCCTGTGCTCCAGATGTGAAGAGATTAGAAACAGCGCCTTGCCCCACTGGAGATTTGGCAGAGGTTTCTAGGCTGACAAAAGGTCTAAAAGACAGACAGTGACATTCCTGATGTTTCCAGTCTATCGCAACGTGGGCTTTAGCAGAGCTTCTCAAATCTTCTGCTCAAAGTGATAGGGGAGCTATTGCCAACTTACCAGCTCTCCAGAAAAAAATGTAGCAGAAAACTCGGGAAAAAAAAAAAGGTGTCCTGTTACAAAAGAGATGCTCCTCTGCCTTATATACTCATCTACTCATCTGTAGATATTTACTTGGCATATTAAAGACATTGTACCTTCTCTCAAGGGGAATACAGAGCTAAGAATCACACATATGTAACTCCAGTCAGGCTCCCCCAGAGTAGCTTTTCCCAGAAGCACAGAGGTATTTGAAGTCCATCATACGCCTTAAGTCTAAACCTGATGACAACACCTTTAGTCAAATACGTCCTCCAAGAAATTATGTTTTCTTGAGATCCTTTTAAATACCGAGATAAGTCAAAACTAAACCACAACAAGGAGGAAAAAAGAGGGGAAAAATCCACCTTGACCACCATATTCTGGGGGTGAAAACAACATTTTAAAACAGCATCAGCCCTAAATATATATATTATAAGATATTACTAGAATTAAAATCAGAAAAGATCCTATCAGAGGGCCACTTGGGAAAACACAGAGCCTGGCCTTTGGCCCTAACACACACATGTGCTGCAGATCATGCTTCAGAGGAGCTGTCACCAGCCAAGTCTCCCAACTGCTGGAAGATGCATCAAGTGAGCACAGATCGTCTCCAGGCAGCCCCTCCCCTCATTTAAAATTCCAGATTAATTAGCACTTCCATATAGAAGGGAAAATTTTTAACTGTGACTCACAGGGTTATTATTTTTTGTTTATAAGACACACCTACTAATTTAACATTGGATAGAGGCATACATCATGAACCACAGGCACGTGACAAACATTGGAAACACTAATGTTGCACATAACAAAACTTGATTAATCAATCATACATTTCCTTGGTGTACTTAGTGACAGACCCTTAAGATGTTATTAAACTCTTACTCAAGGTTTTAAAAAGAAAAACACACACACACTAAAGGTTTTTAGTAGTTCAATAACTATACAAAATTGGACCATTTTAAAGCCATTTTGAACCTGGAAGCAGGAGCTGCATGTGGTCAACGCACACAAACACTTTTGACATCAGTGGGAGTTCCTCAGCAGATGGGAGCAGTCAATGGTCCGAAGGCTTTGCAACAGCAAAAAATAAATTCCAGCTGGTGTTCTGTGCTGAGCTTTTTTTAGCAGGATCTCAGAGCACTCTTCAAGCCGTTTCAAGACTGTATGTACACCCAGAGGACTCACTGAACATGCAGCCCCTGGGGAGGGGGAACACTGCATCCTGCATTCGTTTTTTTGCTAAGAGTAGTCTTCCTTCCAAGGCTCTGGAAGAGGGAAAACGACCCTCAAGTGTGTGTGAAGGTTTGGGTTGCCAGAGCGTAAATGAGAATCAGGCCTGACAGCCTTTAAACAGCGGTCACCCTGCACAGCAGTGCAGAAGCAGAAGAGAATACTATCCAGTCGAAATAATAGGAATTTGGGCAAGCAAAAAGCTTGGAAGCAAGAAGATGGATCATGGCCAAGACTAATGCTAGCAGATCTGCCAATTCCAAAACAATTTTAAAAAACACTCCCATACCCCAAATCATTACTGGCACCTGAAGTCTTGAGATTCCTAAAACTAGAAATTATCTTGTTAATTTGATTTACTAAGTCTGTAGGCATATTCTGGTAATTGGTTTGAGTTTTCTTCCACAAGCACAAGGTCACCCATGTTCCCACCGGGAGCTGGAGGGCAGACTGCCACCTAGTGAACCACTCTTCCTCTTCCTCTTCCTCACAGCACTCCAAGCCTTCCTTGCTGGGTCCCCTCACAGCCCTTCCTAACACTGGGGAAGCCATCTGCAGAAGCACAACCTCCCAGCAGATCCTTCACTTCCAGGCTTGCTTCCCTGCTGGACTCGCTGCTGCTTCCTGGGAGCTCTCATGGCACATGGGGAGCCTCACCAAGCGAGGCAGAGCTAGCGTGGAGGCCAAGGGAGCACAAGTAGCAGAGCAATCGGCCACCACTGACGTGCCGTGTCTGCTGATCCTGTTTTTGGAGCATGTCTTTGGCAAGAAAAAATAAGATTACCTAAGAGAATAAGTGATCGAGGAGAGCCCTTATAGCTAGTGTGGAGCAACATGAAGATGTTTAATGAGGGAGTTCAATAACATAAGCAACCACTGCAGAGCAGAGACCATCCAAAGTTAAGGACTCTGGTGCACCACTGCCCAGGGCCCTACTTAGACTGCTTCTCTAGAGCAGCCAGGCCATGGGACTGCCCCATCCCTGGCATCTCTTTGCCCCCAAGCTCAAGGTAAAGAGGCAGCACTCATCCATCCACTCATTCCAGACAGTAAGAGGTCAGATCGTCTGCTCCAAGCATATAAAGAAGGGATATAAGCTGGAAGAGAGAGGAGTAGCTTAACAAGGTCCTGTCTAATGCAAACACCACGTTCTTTATATGGAAAAAAAAAAGACTGGTGGTGGTGAAAACAGTGTTTAAAAAAATTAGAGAGTAGGGACATAGTAGCATATAGTTAAGTGCAATGAAGTCTGCACCACTTAGAGACAAACATTTTCTCACAAGACACCAGTGAAAAACTCCTTTAAGTCTGTTTTTTGGCTTCCTGCCCTTGACACACCCCTCCTCTCCAGAAAGCAAAAAGATACCAGAACATATTTATCTGCTAGGTCCAGGGTTAAGGAGCTCCTGCCCAGCACACCTTCCTGTTTCCCAGAGCTTAGGAAGTGAGAAACCATACACCAAATGACCTTCAAAATATGCTGCAAACCTCATCTAGCTAGGAGCCATCAGCCGCATCTTGAAGAGTCACAAGGGGAAACAGCAAGAAGAGGTCACCAGTGAAGAGGACAGCACCTTGGCTGAGGCCCTCAGCAGAGTTTGCAGACAGGCCCAGAGGCCAGCGCTGCATGGGCTTCAGCAGTCCCTGCAGCTCCAACGGCTCAGTGCCCTCCCTACTTACCTATTCTATTTTTTGCCAAATCCAGCTTAAAAGAATTTTGATATATTTTATTTGTGGAACCCAGGAAGATTAAGCCATTGTTTACTGTAAATGAGAAAACTTGGTCAAACTATATATATTCCCAGTATAAGACCCATGCGTAATAGGGATGCAGAAAATGCCTCATTGAAAATGTCTGAAAATAACACAGATTGTATTACAAGTCACAGCATCATAACGGAGCAAATAACCGCGCACAAAAGGAAGTAAAAGCACCTTTGAACACCATTTAACACAGTGATTGGGCATTGTTCTTATGAAATACGCTGGCCAAGAGGAGAAAAGAGGTAGGGTGAGAAGTTTCTTGGAAACCCAAGAACAGCCAAAGCAACAGGTCCAGGCTCAGGTGGCCTTGCTCTTGTCATGATAAAACAACAATGACAAGCTGCACACTGCGTAGGTAATTATGGCCACTTAACCCTCATCTGCATGCCGCACAGTGTGTCTGAGGCATAAATATAATTACCTCCCTTGTCTAGAGCTGCTCCTCAGGTTAACCTCCCACCAGCCAAGCAGCCAACTCCCTGGTTAAAAAGATTAATATTTAAAAGCATGAAATCCGGGCTCTTGCTCTGGTCTCTAGAGCAGCTCCAAAGCAGACTCTTCACACCCAGCTTTGCTGCAGAAGGGTAACAGAACATCCCAAACCCTAAATATCCCCAAAGCACCTACAACAGAGGAAAATGGGGTCAAATTAAGAGCAACAAAGTAGAATTAAACATGGGAAAATACATGATGGATATAAGGGAAAGCTTCCTGAAAGGAAAATATCCTGCAACTTCAGTTCATTAAAAGGAACTGAGTTTTCCAGTTCACTTGGGATAGTTAATCTAGAGACCAATGCGCAGTAACAGACTAGCTGACAGGGCCTGGGACAGCAATTGCGCAAAGCGGCAGGAACTTTCCACCCCAAGTTTCTCGTGCTGATGCAAACCGGTGCAAGACCACCTAAGCCAATGGAAGCTCCATCTATTTATACCATCTGAAGATCTGGCTGATGAATCACAGTAATATTATTGTGGTTGGAAAATACTACCTCACAGGGAAAATCCAATTTTTAGTAATACCTAATCTGAGTGACAAGGGAGAAATTTCTCTCTTACAGCTCCATAGCCAAGTTACTTAAAACTGGCTGGGGCAATGTCCCTGCAACAGTGAGAAGCCAAACACGCACCCCAGTTCCTCAATGGCCGTTCAGCTCAATCTGCCTTGTCAAAACATTTCTTTTTAGATCTTTCCTACTTGCATTTCTTTTCGTCTGAGATACCCTATGTCTCTCCTTCCTCTGGGCTCTTATCTCCTTGCACATGTTTTGCCTCATGAGAAAATAACCATAACAAACTGTGATTTATGGCCAGCTTGGAAAATGTGATGACGTCCAGGGTTCCATTTGAATTCCTTTATGTTTGCAAAGTTTAGACACTGTCCTAAAAGCTGCCAAAGCATTCAGAGCAGGAAGTCAGCAGAAAAAGAAAGATAAGGGGACTGCTGGGGCTAGGACAATTCTCCTACTATGTGTTTTGTTTTCTTGTCTTTTTATTCTTTAAAATTGAAAAAGAAGGAACCTCAGCTTCGCGTCTATCCCTATCCCCCACCAATAACCCCCAGCAGAATTGGTTATCTTTTCTTAACGAAAATTAGGTCAAAAGAAGGGAGACATTTGGGGAGCACAGGCAGTTTTCCTCTGATTAAAAAAATATATACATATATTTTTAAGTGTTTATGAAGGCCCTGAGCCCCACAGTGCCAGCACATGCAGCCACATGACTTCACTAATATTAGTCTCATCATTCCCCCAGCCGCCGCTTTTTCTTCCTGCTCCCAGTTCTGCTTTCTGGTTACATCAGGGCTCCAGCTAGAGAGCGGAAACTCCTTGGGATTAAGCACCACAGCTACCTCGGCACTTGCAGAGCGCAGCAAGCACCCAGTGCTAGCCCTGGGGCCACCCATGCTACCCCGGCCAGGGGCCGCCTTCATCACCCAGGGCAGCCACCTGATGCAGTCCCGACTGCTCTCAGGATACCCAGTTATGCGGTCCACTCATATTGAAGGATCTACTGGCTGATGCCACACAGCTGAAACGCTTCCACGTTCACACTGCTTTTGTAACCAGAATTGAGCCCACGCAGCCTTGCAGGGCTGACAGCCCCCGAGATGCTGCAGTCTCTCCTCACCAAGAGGCTACGGGATGAGTCTTGCCTTGGCAAGCCAGCAGCTGAGACTGATGAAGAGACAAGGCCATGTCAGGACACTGCATTGCTCAGACTAAAGGCATGTTTGGAATATAAAAAGAAAAAGAAAAAAAAAGAGGATTATACAACAGGAAAGCTTCTTGTGACTGAGGCTCAAGTACTCATTTCAAGGGGAAGACATACAGAAAACCACATGAAACATCTCACTAGATTCTACACATTGCCATAATATGCCTTTCTATCCTTTGCTGGCCACTTGTTGATTTGCTCAATATTGACAGAAATATTCTAAGACAAACGAGATATTCAGACAGATGTAAATGGATTCTAGAATTTTTCCATGATCATTTCCATTTAAAAGTTGTTAATTACAGGATACTTTCTGTACAAAGTTTTCTTCAGAAACAAAGGCTGTTTTGCAGAAAGATGAAAAGCACCAAAAACACGCTCAGGATTTCTGAATATGCATTCACACACATATTTCTAGTAATGTTCATACAGCCCTTCTTAGAATCCCTTTGCAGGTCTGATGAATCACGCCCTATAAACAATGAACACTCAAGCAATAGTCATCCTGAATAGTACATGACTAACCCGCAACTTTATTCACAAAGTATATGCAAATGGCAATCACATCTGTAAGCAGCAGCACTTACTTCAAGAGAATTTGCAAACAAAAAAAAAGTGGTTAGGTCTGTCGCACTGATTGCTAACAGAAAGGAGATCACTCAGCTTTAGTCATTTGCATCGCTTTCTGGATTGCAAGTCTTACTGGCACAGAGTACAGCAGGCCCTTTCATTTTTTTTTTTTTTTTTTTTACTACTCCTAATGCTCCAGATGTTCAAGTCAGACTAGTTTAGCACAGGACTTTTGGTCTGTTTGTTTTTTGATGACTTCTCAGCCAGATAATGAAACCTACCAAGGCCGCTGCACCACAGTAGGATAGGTATCTACATTTTGAGAGCTCCTGAACATATCCAATTTACTATTTCCAGATATCATATATAAAAATATGTGAAGCTCTTTTCCAGAAGAGGAGTCATCCTATAAATATACTGCTCAAGCAGTAATCCAAAGTGTCTAATCCAAATACTGAGATTCAGCTGCAGAACTGAAATGATGAAAGAAAACATTTGTTTTTCACAGTCACAGAGGGATCTGTACTATCCAACAAGCTTATGTTGAGTGGTCTCATTGAGGGCTTGTGATCATATCTGACAAAAATAAATAAATAAATAAATAAATGTCTATAAATGAGATATCTGTAATGGAACAGAAACAGTCTCCCTCTCTTCAGGCAACTAGCATTTAAATAACTTGATGTAGTATCATCCAGCATTCTCCATAACAGACAGAACACAGAGACTTCAGAAAGACCAGGAACCACCAACTCTAATTTCACCAGAAGACAAACTCAGGTTAACCAGAGGAAAGGTTGTATCCTAACACCCCCTTGCATTTGAAGGTGGAATGGTAACACCTGCAGTGCATCAATAAGAGATTAATTTAGGCATCAACTCAGCTCATTACTGCTGTGCTGAGCTCTTGGCAGATATCTAGAAAGTGCAGTAGAAGAAATAATTTTCCTCTGAAAAGAAGCAGGTGTGTGTGAGGAAAGGACACAAAATCTGTACTAGATGTAGGTAAAACAGACATGGAGTTTGCAAGCTTTAGAGAATGAATGTGTTATCACTTCTTAGGAGATTTTTGGCTGCTTCTTAGGGCTTTTTAGTTGCCAATTCTTGTTTTATTGCTCACTTAAATGTAATAATCTTCAAATTATGTCATACAGTCTGACTGGTAAGCATGCTACTGTTATAGCTATGTTACAACTTCTATGAAATTTTCTCAGTGCATGCTATAATATGGATTTAAGAACAGAGTGCCTATGTGCATGCTAACCAAAGTAAGTTTCCCAATTCTACTATATAATAGAAGATAATTTTTAGGAGCAGACTTGCTCTGTACTCTAAATTAAACCTGCTCTTCAGTAACATCAGGAGATAAAGAATGTCTCTAAACACTGCTGTAAATCCCACAATTTACTTTGCAGGAGCTTTCCCTCTTCTTTAGACATTACCATAGATTGCCCTTTCATCAGAAAAGAAGCAAGCAACTTTTAAAGAGGCGATGCTGTGTATGTTGTGTATCTCTCTTATTGCCAGTGCTTCAGTACAAGCTCTTAATCAAGGCCTTCTAACTTGCCTGTGACACAAATAAGTAACTTCAAGAATCCTTTGACAGTGACTTAGCTAACAATCCTCAAGACCAGTTCAGGAAAAATAGTTCCTGGCACAATTCAGGAGTTATCTCCAGGAGTTTGTGGTGAGCCGTACTGCTGCTCAACGTCCAACATCTCAAATCTTTGCTTGCCACCCAAGGACTTGCAGTATCAGGGGCCCTGTGTCTCCCACAGCTTCTCCAACTGGGAGAGGAGGGGGAAAAATCTGCACTTTGGATTCCTCTAACTGAATTTTAATTAAAGAGATTTGGTAATAGTAGATTACATTCTAGCATCTAGAGCAGCCACTTGGGAGTTACTCTCGCTAAAGAGAGCAGAGACAGAGGTTGTTTGCCTTCAGAGCTTTGTGTTTCTGACCCTCTAGCTCAGATTGCCATCTCACCTAGCAAAGCGTCTGTGAAAATATCACTGTTCAGAGCATGGCAATACACTGCTTTGACAGAGCTGAAGCGTTACGTGGTGGCAGCTGAGAGGTGCATGCTCAGCACTGAGCTGGTTAAATCCTCTGGGCCCAAGACAAAATGGGCCTGATGCTCCTTCAGGAGCAGTTTGTGTCAAGGCTCTGGGGTGTCAGCCAAGCACTGCTGGAGCTGATGTGCTTCACCATAGCAGGCTTTGGGAGCTACTTTGGTTTCCAGTAACTAACTTGCACACCAAAAGCACAATGTGCAACTCAAAGCTTCACTCTTAGTGTTAGCAAGAACTGCTGCCTCATAGTTGTTTATTTAAAAGCAAGCCATGGTCCTCAAGGGAAGCCTCTTTTTCCTCAAAGAAAGACTCACTTTTATTACCAGCTTCTAAATAAAAATGTTCTCACTCCTCTAAACGACCAGAACATACATTAATTAGTTAATACATCACATACTCATAAATAACCTAGTAATGAAGACTTAAGGAGAGAGAGATGCTGAGCATAGGAATAGATATATTCCTCTGGAAAGGGTGCTACATCCTTATGTCCATGTCATGTGTGAGCTAAATTCTATTTTATATAGCCTAATATCAGTAATATAAAGATTGTGTATATATATATATATATATATAATAAATGATTTTGCTTATGATGAGTTTAAAAATAGGGGAGCAGGACAAATTAAAAACGACAAGAACAAAGTGTTTATTTCCTACTTCTCCAAAAAATTAATTTTTACTACTTCTATTTGCATAAGCAACTTTTTATACTTCAGTTTCTGATTGCCTTCAGTCTTAAAGTATTTGGGATTTTTACTATTATAGTGCTAATTAGACACACTGATTTTATCATGTGAAATTCACTTCCCTTTTTCCTAACCAGTCACTCACCACTCATTTTGCATGAAGTCCCACCAGTTTACTTCTCTCATGCGAAGTTTTAAGAGCGTTAACGTTCCTCTTAGAAGCCTCTAGCAGTGGGCAGGCAAGAGTAAAAGTGGTACATGAATATATCTCCCTTAATGTAAAATTATTTAGTAATTAAATGAAGGACATTACAGGTGTGATCCAGTAAGCATAGTCTCTCTGCACTGCTCAGGTGCATGCAAGTGAAGGATGGGATGAACCACAATGTGCTCTGATGCTTATCTACAGCTTCCGCGTCAGCTCATGAGCCACAGAGCAGCCTCAGCAAAGCGCTAAGCCAGGTCGGGTCACTGGTCTCCAGCTCAGAGCAGCGAGTGCACAATGCAGTTTTAGCTTTCCCTCTGGAAATCCCAACCAGCAGAAGCAACGCCAGCCACATGGGGTGGGATGAGACTGAGCTCCCTCTCTGCTTGCACGGAGGGTGAGGTAGTCCTGGCCAAGCCATTTGCATCGTTGGGTGACAGGAGTTGGTGACAAGCTGGTTTAGTGTGCCTGGGCTACCCAGACATGTTGGTACTGTGGGCCACCACAGGCTCCCTTAGTGCACCTAGTGCACCAGAAAGCCCTTGTCAGCATAGCCAAGGTTGGGTCTTCAAACAAGGTGAGCTATACTGTCAGAAAGACGGCTTTGCTAGTGCAAGTGAAGTTGCATCTCAGCTGGTGTTTCACAGTTACAACTTTGAGACAGTGACTTTTCTCCATGCTCTGCACAGCTATGCCAATAACGCTTTCCCCTGCAGACCACAACTTAAGGCTATTAATTCTTTACAAAGGGTAACGTCATTCCTGACTTTTCTCCTGGGCAGAGCGGGACTTGCCCAGAGAGCTGGCACCCGCCCAGGTGACGGAAGCGCCGCCTGTGCGGCAGGCGGACATACCGCCCTGGCATCCCTGCACCAGGATCCCCAGGGATGCCGCAGGCTGTGCTCCATGGGCACGGGCCAAGCAGAGCCTGAGACTCTCCCAGCTGGCTGACGTGACGTGCCCACCCAGGAGGGCACCGCATGAGCAGGACTGCACACAACACAGGGTGATATCTACAGAAATGGCAGGGATGGTGCAGGGCCCCCCAGCTCCAAGCCTGCTCTACACCAGGGTGTTTGCTGGGTCAGGTGGCTGCGGGGTTGCTGGTGCACACGTGTACTTTGGGAGATCAGTGCTGCCACCATCCCGCATCCGCTGTGACAGACAGCACCGTGCAACTGTCACTCCACAAAGGGATGATGCTGATGATTTAGGAAATGACAAACTGTTTGTGTGTGTTCGGGTGCTGCAGAGTAGATCTGGGAAAGGCTAAATCCATCTTTGCAGCAGCACAAAAGAAATGCAAGTCGACATCAGAATGGCTCTGCAGCCCATGGGAAGGAGACCGGTGCCCTTGTTGGGATAAAAGATACCGCGGTGCAGAACCACTTACTATGAGGAGATGATACACAGAGGTACATAGCTTTGACTCCGTTTCATGCTACATGGGGTGGGAGTTGATTTCAGCTGTTTGTTTGGTTTTTAATCAAAAGAATACTTAGAGTGAATTTCCTTAGATCTGTTGCTTGATGAGTTGCCTGCAAGACAAACTGGTGGAGAAATGCATCACTGTGCAAGCCACTGCCTGAAAAAGTTGTGGTTCTTTTTGCTGTGTCTTCTAGGAAATAATTGGCAGTTACTCATCTTAATTGTCTCATTTCTGCTTGCTTATTTTTTTTTAATTAAAAAGTCATACTGCCTTTTTTTTTTAATTAAAAAGTCAGGTCTTACCTGACATTTTTCTAGAAGACTCTAAACGACGAAGGGAAAACTATGAGGCTTGTGGCATTATAGGCATCCGTGATGCACAGTTTCCTACAGGAATTGTTTAAACTCCAGTTCTGAATGTTTAACAGAAGTCCCCATTCAACTATAATAAGCAAAACACAGGTAGCAAGTATTTTGAGCACATCCCTCTAGCCAAGAATGGAACTGTGTGATTGAATGGTGGTGACTGAAATCCTTTCATGAAGGAAAGGGAAACGGCAACGTGGGCTGCTCCAGAATGGATTTACAGGGAAGGGAGAGGTCCACAGCTGTGTGACCACAGCCACAACCCAGAGCAGAGCTGCACGCACGTGGGTGTTCGCTGGAGGCTGCCGTCCGGGTTGTTCTCACCCTGCCTCCCAGGTAAAAATAGTTGAGTGCCCAACTGGGAGCCCATCTGCCTTATCTTCTAGGAAGCAGTTCTATGCATATGACTTGAAGGAGAAAAACAAACCCGCAGCTGAAGGCTCAGAGATGAACGCGAGTAAAATGCAAGACAGGTTCAACACAGTGTGGATCACTCTTCTCAAATCTGATAACTGATTTTCTAGATACTAGACATGGGGTAAATACTACAAACCTAGGTTCCAAAACAGCTGCAGGGGAAGATATTAATTTAACTGGAGAGCAGTAGATTCATTTAAGCTGACAAAACGTTGATATGCGGAAAAGGCCACAGTCAGTGGCAAAAGGGAAGGGATCAGAGTGACAGGGACTAGTTCATCAGGACTGTTTCCAAGACTGATCTTACTTAATGTATTCTCTAATAACCTTGGCTCAAAATGTCAGCATGTGCTAATAAAATTTGCTGATGACACATAACTGGAAAGCAACATCAATTTGGAGGAATAGAATACAGTACAGGAAGAACTGATGATTCTTGTGAACCAAAGTAACAGAAATAGGAGGAAATGCAGTAGCACGAAGTCCAAGGTCATATACTAGAGAGTTAATTAGTTTTTGCTATAGGCAAGGAACTCATCAGCTAGTAGCAACAGAAAAAGAAAAATAACTTTTTTCCTGAGCAAAAGACAATTATGAACCATAACCTGATGCAGCTGTGAAAAAGAGAACTGCATCTCTAAAATGCATGCAAAGAGGTATCTCTGGTAGCAGTACTTCAGGAAAGGAAATACTGATAGCACTGTACAAGATTTCCTTTGGAAAGTCAGGTAGAATTCTTGCTACACCTTCCCAAGGGACATCAATTCTATGCAAAAGAGGGATGGAGAAGAGTTAACAGGATGGTGAGAACAAAAGCAGCTAAGTTACAAGAAAACATTTGTTGATAATTTTGGCTTATTAACTTAACAAAACAAAAGCTCAGAAGGAAATCTCTGTAAGTATGCAGGGCACAAATACTTAGGAAGAAGGATTATTTAAGCTACAGGACAATTTCATCAGAAGAACAGAAGGAGTCATCAGTACATGCAGATTGTAAATTAACCATTTAACTGCTGGGATAATCAAGTTCTTGAATAGACTTCTTATAGGATTATGGAGTTGAATAACCCATTTATTGTTAAGGTGGTGTTTGATAAGGGAAAGGCACTGTATGACAAAGATAATTGGACTGGATGATCAAGAAGATCTGATCCCTTGTCTTACTTTAGTGCTTCTCCTAGGTGCTTCCCATCACTAAGAGAGGTGACAAAACATAGAGATGTATGTGTGTTTTGGAAGTTTCAACATTTTTCCAAGTTTCAAAATGTAATTAAAAACAATGAATGATCTTGTAAGTCTACACTCTACATTCTGCCTGCAAAGGATTCCGTCTGGAAAATGTGGACTCAGATTCGTAAGTACAAAGTAGCACACAGAGTACGAAAGAAAGATTTCAAAGATATGTCCCTTTTGCTTATTCTGAAAAACAAAAACAACAAGGTCCTTGAGAACCCCATAGAAACAACTGGAAGCAGTAAAGTCTTTTAGTCATTTTATTTTGCATGCTGCTCTCTGTCTTCTTTTTTTACTGCATTTTCTGAGCACAATAGACTCTTCCTGTTTCCTGTTTCCCATTGGGACACCTGCAAGTAGCTCAAGTAAGCCAACCCTCCATGTTTCCCATCTGTCTGGTCACTGTTGTTCCATAGAGATCTACTGTTGCATGGTGGTAGTAATAGGTACATATCCCATTTGATCTGAAGATGATTTTTTCCCCACCTGGAATCAGCAAAAGCTGATATTCTTGGACTGATGTGCTTGGCAGAAAAGACACTTTTCCTGGTGCAGCATTTATGTTTTTTATCAATACAGTGCCATCTGACAGGAAGGAATTACACATGTAGGGTACATGTTTTTCTTTCACAGGGTTCTGTTTAAAACAAATAGTCACCGAATCTATCAGTTGCTTTGATGCTCCCACTTTAATTGCGTGCATCTCTCTCATAATGAATTTTCCAAGTAACTGTCCAGTATATACTGAGACCACCTGGAGGTTTATCACTGATGCCTCCCTTCCCACACTTTCCCACTTTCCTAGTAAAGCAGGAGTCAGAAGCAGCCACCGCGACTTCATCTGAACACTGTCCACCTCATAGGCTCATCTTTCCCATCTTTTTTTTTTTTTTGCATACAATTCTGCCTCCTTGCATCATTGTCTACTCTGCCCCTGCCCTCCCTCTGGAGCCTTGCAAAAATTGCACAGAGTTCAGCTGGTAGGCTGTGCACTGACCCTAGCCAAGGGATATTTGTGCATAATAGCTTCAGCTGGACAACTTTCTTTCCTTCACTTAGTCCCATTCACAGATACACCCTGGAAATAGGTCTCCTGTGATCTATATACTATCCTATATGCTGTTCCCTTGCAAGCTATTTCACTTTCCAGTCATCCTGAGCCATATGTCTCTCTCCTTCACAGCTTCCTCTCTTTCACCTCAGGCTCTCTGAGTCCAGTTCTGACACCTCATCTACAAAGCCTTTCCTACACCAGTACAATAGCCTCTGGGCCCAGTCTCTCACCACAAGGTAGTTAGGCTAGCAGTTTGCCAACCATTTGGCACTCAGAGAGCTGCAGCTTTTGGATGGATACGTCAATGAGTTCCTGAAGCATGTTCTTATTCATGCTTTTCACTCAGCTCTCTTGGAAGCAATCCCTTCCTTATCTTGATGGATCTTGTTGTTTGAGATCATAGCTGAGAACAATAAACAATTAACATACTTCTGGGGAATACCTTGGGTGTACTTTCACACCATGCCTTACACCACATCCCAACATGCCAGCACACGTCCAGGACACTGGCTCCCAGACTCAGACCCACACTTTCCCAAAAGTTCAGATCCATTCACTTACTGTGCCCCATCAACATCAAATGCAACCAGGATGTTGCTGATCCTATTGATTTCATATGAAAAACATTTCTATACTATTTTGATAGCTAAGGCTTAAACAGATACATAGACAGAATGATCTACCACTTTCCAGGTATTAAAACAGTTTTTGATACCCAGTCCAATGCTACGCAGAGCAGTAACTATCTCCTCCCTGTTCTTCCTCCCTTGAAACATACCCCTGTCACTCTGCCACTGAAGTAGAGAGAAATTTTCCCCAGCAGAAATTTTCCTAGCTAGGAAAGCAGAGTGAATTCTAGAGACAGTGGCAATAGGAATGTTGCCAAATGTGTAATGTTGTCTCATCCTTTGTGATCTTCTGCACAGAAGGCTTTTGTGCCAGGAAAACATCCTGCAATACCATGGGGTGGGAAGGGCAGCAGGCAGGCTTTCTCTGAATGGTCCTTCAGCTAGCCTGCCAAGGAGACCCATCTTATTAATACCTTCCTTAAAGACCACACAGTGGCATCGAGAAAACAACCTTTATGCCACACATAGCTTCCTTAAGAGAAGATGTTTGTGGAAAGAGGAAATAGCTTTTCTTGGGTTTCCTAACATAGCTGTAAAACATAGGTGGGGTTTTGGGCGCACAGCTTGCTTTGTGGGTTCTTTCTCCTACACAGTGTTAGGATGTACAGCACATATAAGGCCAAAAAAGAAAACCCCCCCAAAACCCCAATATATCAACAATGCGAGCACGTATGTGAGCCTTCTGACAGGACTACTCTTTTACTTCAGTCGAAATGAGGAACTGCTTAGAACCTGTGTTTGAATGGCAATTCATTGAGCTGTGCTAAGGTAAGAGCAGACATGCAGCCTGCTTTGGCATGGCCTACAAAGCAAAGACTAAAAGGCATAAAAGGATTTTTTTGTTTGTTTGTTTACATTTCCCCATCTGATTTGGTCTCTTTATAGCTTTGTGAGGCTGAAATCACTAACGAATCATTTTCAAGCCTGTTTTACTATGCAAACAATTGAGCCTAGAAAGCTTTCAAAGGTGGTTTCCAATCCAAGCAACAAAACAGCATTAATATCTTAGCTTTCTTCTCGAATATGACGTATTCTGACAACAATGATATTCATTCAATTAACCAGAGGAAAGAAACACAGTAAAGCCTACAAAAACACTTTGGGAAAACAATGGCACTCTTGGTGACTTTCCTCCAACACATCAAGAGCAAAAGAACAAAGGTCCAATTGACTGGAGGTGAAGAATTGTGCTATTGTTCTTTTATCTCATGCAAACACCCACCCAAATAGAAATGAACCCTTCCTATAAAGAAAACCACACTACAGACGCTCTGTGAATGCCTCAGCTGCTCTGTTTCTGCCATGGTAGGCAGGTACACAAAGTACTTTACCAGGTTGCATAACAAGCACTGAGCAAGCAGCTGTAACTCCTGGGAAGTATCTAGGGGATTTTTTTTAAAAGCCAAAATTGCACGTAGGTGTAAAGAAGCAGCTCTAACTTGTCTCTGCTTTTGAAATCTCATTAATTTTTCTCTTGATTCATCTGTTCAGTTACCTAGTTAGCATGTAACATACAGCATGCTGAAACTTGGCCTTTAGGCATATCATAAGCCCAGAGAGAGGTACTGGTTCGATTAGCATCTTCATAAACAAGCATTTTCCAGTAAGAAGAAAAATTTCTGTAGGATGATTGCAGCTGGAGCTGGAATGATGATCGTCACATGTTCCAGCAATGGCTGTGTAAACTTGGCTGTTACAAACTAGAGAATTCTCATTTCAGGTCAGTGCTTCACGTCTGGCCCAGATGGCTAGTTACTGAGAAAGCTGATAGATGACAACCTAGTAGTTTCCAGGAGAAAAATGTAAGACATACAATGACCACTGCTAGTGCTTTTGTGGTGAATTAGTGCAGGAAGCATTTGCAAACTGACTGCAAATGTCTGTCACCTGACCCAGGCTTGCCAGTCTGAAAACTACAGAAAAGAGCAGCAGCACAAGCAGGCATGGATGCGTCTGCAACTTTCAGCCTGATGTTCAAAGTGAGCAGAAAAACAAAAGCGATTGGAAGCAGAAAACAGGTAGCTGCTGCTTATATAAATTCTTTCACTCTCCTTTGTGCCTTTACAATTTACTGTGAAGCTCTTTCCATCAAAATACTTGAAGAACCTTTTCATAGAAAAATCAGATTAAGAGTAGAAAGCATGACAACTTGGTTCTCACCACAGCTCTGTTCTCTGAGGCACTGAATCTCTCTTCTCACTTCACACTGAAATATAAGGAAGTCATGACAACACTGGCTAACAGAGTCTACCTTCATGCTATGAGTAAAATAAATGAAATCATCTCATTTGCCTGGGCTGGGAGCATATAAATAGCTGATGATCAGTAACTCAGGGTGAAAATTCATCTACTCCACTGTAGGCATCGAGTGCAGACATCTACAGCTGAGTTAATTGACCCTTTACATCCCACAGGAAGAAAAAGGAAAATCTAGGTTGCAATTTGCCTTACCCTGAGATGAAAAACAAAATAAGGCAGTTTCTTCATGCCCAAAAGACACCCGGTTGCCCCCAGTGATAGCAAGGAGAGCCCCAGGTGATCAGTGCTGATGGAGATAGCCACAGTGCAGATGTGTGCAGGGAACTGCCACCGAGCTGCATCCCATAACAAACCCCAACCTTCGAAAGGACACAGCAACCCAGGTACAGTGGTGCAAAAGCTTCAGCAAAGTGCTGGCTCCCTCAACACTCACCTCACATATGTCCCAGCTCTGCCAGGAGGGATCTGGTGAGTGTTGGTGTGAGAAATGAATATTACACAGACAATACTAATTAATACACAGAACAGGGAAATGAATATTATGCATGTGCACACAGGCATCCATTTGCTCTAAAAGTGGAAGCTATTCAGTCCCATACATGGGATTTCAGTTGCAAGAGAATCAGCAGAAAGCAAAGGGTTGTTTCCCAGTAAATAAATGTACCACAATCCACAATGAAAACCAAACATGTGAAAGCAAAAAAATAACTGCTGCGTAGTTTGGAAATTTAAAAATAGTTTGACTGCTCCCTTACCCCTTCCTTTCAGTCATCACTTCTTTGCAGACCTTCAGTTTGTTTGTTTTAGTTGCTATGGAGAGGCTACGCTACAAAGCCCTACTGGGGAAAATTCATTTCAGTAATGAACATACCAAGACTAAAAGGGCTCTGTGAAAATATTGACTCAGATATTCTCCCTCTGCCTTTAAACATCCGACTTCACGTATTTTTATACAATAAAGCATCATGGTGTCTGACCCCCTAATAAATTATTTGCGACTAATTTAAAAGAATTGCAATGGTTAGGGAGAGCACAAGCACAAAGCTGTAAAGAATAACTTGAGTACTCCATGTAACAAGTGCCATCATCTAATAAAGTCATAATCTACACTCTATTACATTTAATGTGAAGAGAACATGCCTATGGCAAGTCCTGACCCAGGTGTCTCTGAAAGCAAAGTGGGCGAAATCCTGCTTTCTTTTTAATGCTCTTAAATGAATGGATGTGCCATCTCTGTCAGGACAAGACACAGGAGGGAAATCCCCTCTCTTCGGTACCGTTCAGCATGGACCAAACGTGTCCTGATGAGGCTCAGCAAGCTTGGCAGGAGCAGCGATGTTCCCCATGTCACAGGACAGGGCTTTCAGCAGTGAAGTGGTCACACTTGCAGCACTCATCGCCCTTACAGGAAAACAAGTGTTTCCCGCGTATGCCTGATAACTGCGTTGACAAGTATTCCCGGGGCAAGGCTTGCAACACTCGTTTTTATCACTCTAGCTCTATTCATAGGCTCCTTGCAGAAAACACCGGCCTCCTTTATGCACTCCTTCCCCTCTGCCTTGCATCCTCCCAAGTGTTTGGTGCCTGTGATTGCTACACTGGCCACATGAATGTGTTGGCCTGCACAGAGTAACTACTCATCTTCATGTCTCTGAGGCCTGGTGCCATCGGTAAGCAGGGTCATGCTTTACAGAGTGCCTGCAGTCCGTTGCCTCTTAATGAATGCATTTTGGCACCCACTTTATTTGTGAGTTTAAACATTCCTGTCTGCAATAAACCTGTCTTGCTGGACCCACAAGTGTCTGAACGCCATATTTCCCCTTCCTGCAATGTTCAGATATACAGTTTGGCACCTAAATGCTTCACCTTTTTATAACACTTTCTATGTTTGCAGCACTGTGCACACATTCATTGCATTCTCCCAACACCCTGGTGAGGTCGACAAGCAAATATTATTCCCCTTTTTCAAATGGGAAGGCTGAGACAAAGTGAAAGTGGCTTGTCTCAGACCACATGGTTAAGTCTACCCAGACGTACCAGGTAGCTCTTAAACCTCCTTTGCATTTGCAAGATCCCTGTGTTTGCGCTCAGCCCACAGCCTCTCTCACACCGGGAGCCCATCCCTATGGTTGGCAGAGCCATTAGTTCTTCGTGAAGCTTGGCTGCCGAGACAGACTATCACGTGAACGTAGCAGGAGGAGAAAGCGTCTCCTCCTGGAGACTTGAGTCAGGACTGCTTTTTAACATCCACAAAGTGTAATTTGGAAACACCCTACTCCTGAGCGCAAGCCTGACCTTCCCGGCTGGCCAGACTGGCAGTGCTTGAGTTGTTTAGATTTTAAAATGGCAAATGTGAAAAACCTGAGAGCTCGTGAGTGGTTTAGCTGCCGTGCAGACATGGACACTGAGGCTAACTGAGGGAGCCAGAGTGGGGTGCAGGGGGAATTTATATTCCCAACTTCCAGTCCTGTGTAGCTGCAGCCAGGTTTCAAAGCAGTAGATTACTCCAAAAAGTCAAGCCAACAAAGCCTGACTATTATTTTTAAAATTAGTAATTTAGTATTAATAATATTAATTACTGTTACATAAGATAGATGGGAGGGCTTCCTTAAATCTTCAGTTCTTATTTACCTAAGCATCAGGTGCCATGAGACCCAGTGACATGAGAAGAAAGTCCCAGTCACAGTCCTGCCTATTCCTAAACACTTGCATTTATTTTTGAGCTCTCTGATCTCAAAGCCAGATCCTCCAGCACTGAACACTGAATATTGCCAGTCACTTAGTAGAGCTGTGCTGATAAAAGCACTGCCATGAAAGGGGATCGCAGCATGAAGAGCTGTACCAGGGGTGGCCTTGACTTTCTCCAACGGCTGTGGGTGGAAAAACGACAACCTTAGACTTTTTTTTTTTTTTTCCCTCCATAGGAGTCAGCATTTAGACAAGCCAGCAAAAGGAGGAGACTTTCATTTCTGGTAAACTTCTCTGCAGTTTTCCTACAGCAGGTGAGTCGAGCCCCTCTGACGCAAAGCGCGCCTTCCACAGCATGACATCTCATACAGCGGGCGATGCAAACGTTTCCTATTCCTGTCAAGCGCTGAACTCCAAGCAGTTTACAGCTGGAAAGTCTGAACAGGCCGCACTTCGGTGAATCTTTTCCCCCCTTGATGTGAGTTTCGACTCAGCAACCTAACTTGCATGAAGCTCGTTTTCAGTTCTGTCCGGAGGTGCGTGCAGGAGGCAGTTTTCTAGAAGTGCTCAGTGAGCTGCAGTCGTGCCCTTCCTCACGTCGCCTGCCTGCGGCACCCGCCCTGGGTCAGGCACAAACCCGGGACGAGCTGCTGTAGCTGGTATGAAGGGAGGGCATTGCCACAGCCTCTGAAATTAAAGCAAGGAAGAAAACAAAAAGAAAGAGAGAAGGAGGGAAATAGATCCAAGGGCATTAAAGTTTTTAAGCAGCAGGTCAGGCATTTGTTGGCTCAGCACAATTTTTGAGCATATCTGTGCCAGCCCCAAATCTACCTGCCCTGGAGTTTGCTGTTTCACATCCTAGTGCACAGTATCTAGGTGAGGGCACTGTTTCAAGTTTCTAGTTTTATAGCCTGCTTGTAACTACAAAGGGCAATTTAAATAATTACATCCTTACCACAGAGAGCCTGAAAACCCAACCACCTGGGCAAAAGGAGAATGGGAAGGTGTGACCACACTGCCAGGAAAAAGATCTGCCAGGGAAGGGGGCCAGGAGAGGTTAGAAGCCACCCCGCTACACCAAGCATACTATGGAGAACTTAAAGAAAAAGCGTGATGATCCAGATGCTGGAAAATTAGAGAACTACAAGGAGGGGTTGTGGAAAACTGGAAGAAATATCAGTGGCAAGCAGAAAAGGCAGTAGCCTTTCTCACCAGCACACACTGCAGGACGATGGGCTGTGCCAAAATTGGTACATGCAGGCGACGTGCAGCCCTGCCATGAGCGGGCATCCAGCTGCCCCTTCCCTCCTGCCTCACAACATCCTTGCCAGCTCGCACGGCTCTTGGTTTACACTGCAAGGTACCCCAAAAAACGATGGTGTTAGAGGGAGAAGCCAGCCCACACATGCACTGGATCACGTGGAGAGTCCTAGACTGGAGAGGATGCTAATATCTGTGGATATTAATAGTCTGTTCGGTAGCTGGCCACCTGGTTGCCCAACTAGTCACGCCTGTCTGAAGAAAGGATTTTATTTTATTTTATTTTATTTTATTTTATTTCATTTCATTTTGTTGTTGTTGTTGTTTGTTTTTTCCTACCTATTTCCTTGTAACAGTAGGGAAGGATCAGAGCCACTTGCACGGCCAAGGTCACCTGTGCTACCCTCTGGGCACTAGAGGCACCACAGCCACATCTGTCAACAGAAAAGCACCAGATAAATTCAGTGGAAATGATGAGGCCTTACACTACGCATCTCTTGTTTTGGAGAGCATTAGTCATCTACTGTGGGTGTGAGTCGAGACCAAAGTTAGCTGACCAAATTCCCTATATAGTCAAGAGAGAGACCAAGATGGGGTGTGATTCAAAGTGCCTGCTTAAAGTAAGACAGCATCAATACTGCTATTGTATACATAGTGGCATTTTAGTTTTCAGCTGAATTTAATTTTCTGTGGAATCTGTGAAAGTAAAACCATCTTCTAATACTCCACCAAAGTGGTTTTCTTTTCTTCTGTTACTAGCAGGAAATATTACACATTTTACTGGTATGTACTTGCCATAAACAAGCAGCATCAATTGGGCTGCACTTACCAGGTGTTCTTGAAGTTTTCATGCAGAATCAGTCGGAAAAAAACACCCCAGAAACAGCATTTCTCTTTACAACCTCCAAAGCAGGACTGGCAGAGAGTGCTGCAGTGTACATCACAAAGACGTGCTTGTTAAAGGCCTTAGAAATCCAATGCAAATACAGAGAAGTGGAAAAAAAAAACGAGGAAAAGACAAAGGAAGAATCAGGAGACCCCTCTAAGGGCTCAACTCATAGGAAATGAAGAAAAGGGGGAAATACTGAACAGCTACAACCTTCACTGTACAGGTGAAGGGTGCAGGAGCCTGGGAGACATAAATGGATCTGGGAGATAATGAGAGTTATGATTAACGAAACACAAATGACAGAATAACTGGACCATAAATGCAGCAGCAGGGACACAGGTCATTTACTACCAGTTGTCAAGGAACTGCGTAAGAAGCTTTGCTAAGTTTAGTTATCCATTGTCTGAGGAGGCAGAGAAAATGAATCAGTGGTAGAGCAAAGCTGGAGGAGAGTAAATACAACGGAAAGCTCAACCGTAGGGAAGGAAGGGGCAGGCCAGCTAGCCTAGCACTAATACTAGCTAAATAACAAACGATTCAATTTCTGGGCGTTTTTAAGGTTATAAGGAGCACAGCCAAAACTCTACTGCCAGTTTTCTTATCAGATTTCCTAGTTCTCATGTTGCCACCTCCGTATATCTTTTACCTTCACACTATGCTAATAAGTCTGTTTTTTCCTCCCCACACATTACCATTAAGCCCACTTCCGACTACTTCATTATAACCGTGCGTCTATATCAAACAGCTTGCCCAATGACACCGTGATTTTCTATCTTTGGAATAACCATATGTCTATTTCCATACCCATTCATGATTCAAAATGATGCAATCTTCCAGTTAGCATCCATCAATTGTTCGTAAGCAGCTCCCCAGGAGTATTTGTTACTGGCAGTTGTTAAGCATGGCGGGCCACACGAAGCTGTGTGCCATTGTTTCCATTTCCTGACTGGAGGACAAGGCAAGTAATCCCAGCGCTAAGATTAACTCTGGGTGATTTTAAGTTTGGGCCTGCAAATGCTTATACCTACAGCTTTGAAATTCTCGTTTGTTGAACCACCTTGGTAATTAAGTTCAGTTGACCTCTGGTGATGACAAGCGCGTGCAGCTGGGGGACAGGAATAGTTAAACAAATTGCCTTGAGTACATACAAAAATACATGTTTTTAATACTATTTAGCATGTTCTCCGTCACAGCTGTTAACTTGGCTTCCTATATTTTTCTTCTCTTTCCAGTATTCCTTTTCTGCGTTCAGTTTCATTTTGTGTCCATTTCTTTTTCTTTCCATATTCATAAGATCTCTTTTTCTATTCATTCCACTACCAGTGAACCTTTATCTCTTCTGAGAAATGACTTAGCCCTGACAACCCTTTAAGCAAATATTCACTATAATATACCTTGTTATTACTTGAAATTTAATCTCTTTGGCAAAGTTTATTTCAGATAGGTCTTGCTTTTTCTTCGTATTTATTTCACACACCTTTTAGTATAACATTTTAGGAATGTTGTGAATGGCCTCAGACAAGTATTATCTCTGAAACAGGACAACAACCATGTTAATAAAATCAGAGGTTGCTAAGAAAGAAAACTGGGGAGGGTAAGTTATTAAACAAAAAACAAAACCACAGCAAACCTGTTATGCTTTCCCTTCTGCTTTTGCATGGTTCAAAGGCAGGGCAGAAGGGTTGTGTGGTGCGTAACCAAATGATTTGCCTTGCCACTTGGTTAACATCTGTGCCCAGATTCACGAGTTGCCCTCTGTGTTGCTGCACAGGTACATGCTCACCTTTGGAGGCACTGTAGCCTCTGGGAACCTGATGTTTCCATATCTATGCATTATTTTATCCATTTCATGGAGGGCAGCTGTAAACATAAGACTGGCAAACTTGCCCGGAGAGCTGCAAGAAAAAAGCGCAAGAAGAGGCGACAGGAATTTTGAGAGTTAAATGTTACTACAAAGAGAATGCTTTTTTTTTTCTTTCTTAGGGGAAGAGGTGTGACTTGCAGCATGAATGCCCTTCAGATAAACGTCAGTATGATGAACTATCAACACTCACTGCAATTTTTTCCTGGAATGCCCCACCCCAGCAGAATTCCATTTTCTGCCCAGGTAACAAGTGAGAGCTTGTGGCGGTCTCTTCTTCATTCAAATGAGACACTCTCAAAATAAACTTTAAGAGGCAGGCAAATCGCTGTTGTCGCTCTATCAAAGGAGCAGCATTTGCACACCAGTAAAAACTTGCATTGTGAAGTGCTTGGTTTTGGCACACAGTTTGAGGAACACGTACCCACAAAAAGAAAGGAAATAAAGATTAACCTACCTAACCATATTTATCCCCTTTTCATTCACTATTGCTCCTACTCAGTTTTCTGCCAGTTCTGTTCAGTGTGAAACTCCATATATGCAGGCACAGTACTTAGTTCTTCCCAGCTCGAGTTATGTATCCTTTTGGGGTTTGAGGCCCTGGTGAGGTAGAGGTATTGAAACAATAGTCTAGTTTAAGCACAGTGGTCATATCCTTACTGTCACAGTCACACTGAAATAGTGTCTGTGGATAGAATATTCTTTGTATCTTTGTATTATCTCATGTTATGGTATGCCCAACACACAGAGGTATATAGCAGACCTAGTAACAGAAATTAGAAACTTGAGGCAGCAACACAGTCCCTGATCTCAGCAACAAGGTAGACACTTAGACACTTAGAACTTAGAAGATGCAAATTTGTCTTTTATTCCTTCAGGGAGGCAGCTGGTCGATGAATGGGGAGCCAGGCTCTGGTTCCTAGGTCTGCACTGAAATTTCCAGTTCAACCACAACTTCCCGAATGATCTTAATCTCGTCACTTAATTAATCTGGTAGATCTGTTTACAGTTTGTAAAGTAAGAATACATGCTTTTTCTATCAGAGAGCAATTGTGTAGGTAAAATCCCTTAACTGCTGCAAGGAATTAAATGTTTTTAGGACTCTGAGAAGCTGTTGCTGGATTTTTTTTTTTTTTTTTTTTTTGGTCGCTACTGAACTTGCAGGCCCCGATTAGACAAACGCCTTTTGGAGCAGGCAGAATTTCCTGTTTTGTGTCACAGACAGACGTGCTGCTCTGGCTTGAGCGGCTGTGAATTTGCAGGTGAAAGTGGCCAGCTGCTTGCGACTGGTTTAAAATCAGTAGAGTTGTGTCTGTGCAGATACTTACGGGAAGCAACTACACTGCTTAAGAGCTACAGCTTTAAAATTAACGGTTTAATGATTAGTTAACCGGTTGCGCCATCTATGTTTAGACAAGTCCTATGTTAATGTGCTCAGTCATCTCTCAAATGATACAGTGAGACTGCCCTCACTGGAGTTTAAATTCTTAACCATGGGCTTGTCTGCAGTGACCATGTCTGCCATTGGGGACTACTAGTAAAGTTCATATTAAAATAGTGGGGGAGTCTTGAATGTACCGGACAGGAGAATCAGGCAGTCATTCTCTAGAAAGAAGAGTCACTTCAAGGTAATTTTTCCCCAGACCACTACCTTTTTCACCAGCTGCTTTTTCAAGTAGTGTGTTTTCATGTCCCATTTTCTTAAGTGCTGGGCATTGTATGATCGGGTGCTTCCATTTTAGAAGTCCAATTCTTCTGCTTATTGTCCCCTCTGCACAGCCTTTCTCACTGTTTCAGCTTCAACTGAATGAGCATCGCTTTCAGTAAAGACATGTTGAAGATCAAGGAACCATAGCATCAACACTGTTCTTATGAGAGGCACATGCTGTCCCTCAAACATGATGAAGGGGAAAAAGATTTTGGCAGACCCATCTTGGATATTTCCTTCACATGAAAGCCCTCCTCTGAGTTTTCATCAGAAAAAAAAAAAAAAAAGAGGTGATTCAGGTCTTTTTAGAATTTCTTACAAGCGTATACCACACAAATACCGAGCTAACCACTTGCAAATACGGTTGCTGCGTTTGCACTTATCAGAGTCGCTCTTTGTTTGTGGCAAATGAAGGGTTCTGCACACATCCAGAAGTACTTGCAAATACCAAGCATGCAACTAGGTATCATTTTCTTTTCAAATTAGCAGACTCAGTTTGAACTGACTCTGAATTCAGCAATTCTTTTGCTTTGCCTTTGATACTGTTCCCTCAGCGTTTTCCCCTTCACCTTCTTTCAAAGGATGGAGCGCACATCCACTTATGCCATGATACCAGCTCTTAGGATTGTGCACAAGGGGCTTATTTATGACCACAAAAGTCAGCTCCCCCTCCCTATCACCCTCAGTGACATCAATGCATTTTCAAGGGTAGCGACAAATATCCTCAGCTTATTTACTGCTATGGCACAGCCTACTCACTAGCTGATGTCCAAAATAGGTACCTCTTAGAAGGAGAGATAAGAGTCAATTTAACTAGTCAGCCTTGATTCTCAATCACTTTTGCAACCACTTCGAAATCACAATTTTGGCTCCTTTCTCGTTTCTGTTGGTTAGAACAGTCACTTGGAAAGGGACAGCTATTCCCAGGGCTTAGAAGTGTCCTTATTTTTCACGCAACAGTCTCTGGATAAAATACAGAGAAAGTCTTTGGACCAGAAAAGAAAAGCCTGCACTGTTTCCAAATGAGGCTCCAGCTGCACCTGCTTAGAGCATTGCACTTTCTTGGCACAGTCAATTTTGACTTCCAGGTACGTCCACGTTGAGGCAGAAGCTAAAGAGACATTTTCAAGATCATAACTTCATACCTGTTCCTTGAATGGGTCTGGGGCTTGTCTGAGTATTTAACTCTCCACTTCAGAGGCTGCTAGCCAAAGGAATGCTCTGCATTTAAGAGTATGAGATGTAAAGAGACAGATTTGCCAAGGGAATTTCCCAGAGGCCCAAAAAACAGGGAGGTATCCAGCCCTCATTGGTTTTCAGGTCTGTCCGTTACTCAAATGAGGTGCATTTCAAAGCATATTTTAGAGCAGGTTATCATCTTGGAAAGGTACTAAGTTGATAATTATTTGAAGTTGGTTGTGGGGAGCAGAGGGAGTTTGCAATTCATTACTGACTCCAGAATCACTCAGCAGCAACACATTGGTGGGAGTCAGGGAGATGAATGAGCTGCTCATGAAGCTATTTTAAAAACATTAAAGGCATCTGTTAAACTGTTCTTCATTGGCAGGTTTTGTTTTCAATTCATTTTTAACACACCTCCAGTCAAGCTACTGCAGATTTTGCAGCATTTTTTTTTAATTTAATTGGTGTCCCAGAGATGGTTTTGAATTCTGTGCATGCCCTGTGAGTGGCTGTCTGGGTCCTCTTCCAAGTTGGCTCCCACAGCGAAGTGTGGAACTTAACAGCTTTGCTTCATGTGACTGCAATTATTAAAGGACCACTGCCACACACTGGTAAACTTTGAAATATATCTTTTTCACAGAATCATAGAAGAGTTAAGGTTGGGAGGAACCTATGGAGACCATCTAGTCCAACCTGCTCCAGCAGGATAATTGAGATAGATAGAGCACTTTGCCCAGGATTGTACCCAGATGGGTTTTGAATAGCTCCAAGGATGGAGACTCCACAACCTCTCTGGGCAACGTGCTCCAGTGCTATGGCATCCTTATAGCAAAGAAGTTTTCTCATGTTGAGATGGAGCTCCCTGTGTTTCAGTTTTTGCCCACTGGCTCCTGGTCTGTCACTGGCCATTACTGAAAACAGTCTGGCTTCATCCTCTTTACATCCTCTCTTCAGATACATATAAACATCGATAAGATCCCTAATTTTCCTAAAGTCCCACTGACATTTTTTTCATCCATGATTTCCATTTCCCCGATGATTTGTGTGGAAACAAGTTTTCCCTATTTTCTGAACTCTATTTTCACCTCTGTCTGATGCAAACCAGAGGTGCTGCACAATCCACCCTGCAGGTGACATCAAGATTCATCATCCAAAGCAGCTGCTGTGTCATTACATGAGGACTGAGGGGGCCAGCAGGAGAAGAGAACTGGCTATAGCACAGCACACTGAATTTTTACACACAAATACTCTCGCAATAAATTAGCAGTGACTGGGAAAGTCATAAGGGGGAGGCTATGACTGTCATGGGGCTCTGATTTTATAAAGACCCTCTGGTTTTATGAAGATGAGCAGGTGAGGCTCTTCAGTGTCTCCTCAGCTTCTAAGAAAGCCCTGGTGCCATACTGTGGGGATAGTACCACGTATTCCAGGGTGGCTTTCTGCAGAAGTCTCCCCAAGGCTTTCAGTGATGTCTTTGCATGATTTTCCCTGAAAACATGATTAAACTTCTATTAGAGAAGCAGACACTAACTGGCAACAAAAATATCACTGAGGCTTTGGGTTCAGCTTGTGCTGACACTTCTAGGAGTCAGAGAAGGCCAAATTTTCCAGCGACTGGTGGGTCTAAAGAGTGGGGCCACGGTTTCTCTTCAGTGCGTCAGCTCCACGATCTTCTTCTTCCACTCTGGCAAGAGCAGTGACATTATGGCCTAAAACACAAATCTGAAATGGCAATAGATCTCCCTTTTACGAGCATTGGCAAATGGTTTATGTTGGTGGTTGCAGAAGTTTGTTTTGGTTGCTTCTGATACTGTGGGTGTCCTGGTTACATAAGGCTATTTTGTTTTTTGATTTTTCCAATTGGACTTTTTTTTATCCTACCATAGAGAAATGCTCAAGATCTTTCACCCTCCGTAACAGAATCTCTCAGGGCTGTCTGCTGTGGTCTACAGTAAAAATTTGGTTAGGAGTTAGTGGAAGTTAACAGGACTGCAATGGACTTTAGATCCTGTTTAAAATATTATCACTTTCACATCTATTTTAAAACAGTTTCAGATATATTCTGTAATAATCCTGGAATTATTTTTTTCCCGTAGGTGATCTGTTTGAGGTTGAAAACACTTCTTTGTCCTGCTTGGGAGGCACTTTACCTCATTTTAAAAAAGAATTTACAAGCTACAGGTGCTTCTTGCAGTGAAACCCAGACTTAAATATGCTTTCCTATATTTTTGTTCACTAATTAAACAAAACTGCTTATAACAGCACCCCATATCTTATTAAATCTGCCTCTCACTCAGAAAGCTTTTCCTCTTCTATAAAGGTAAAAGTATTTTTTTGAAATGATTGACGTAAAAAAAATCTGATGGGAAGAGCCCTAATTTATCATGTCCTAAGAATTCTAATTCTGCTGACTCACAGGCAGAGAGAGACCCTCCCCTGATTCAGGGTGGGATATACTAAACTGTGAATGGAATACATTCCTAAGAATGTTAGCAGCCAATGTTTTTATTAATTTCTAAAGCCTTGCAATGGGGCATTTTATTTCATTTGAATAATAAAAAAGATACCACCACTATCACTATACCCTTTGCTTCTTTTCGTATTTCTCACCTAATATCCACCTCCCAGTGCCCCTGCCACAGTCTCTTTCATGATCACGACCCAGCAACTGATGCTGTGCTGCGGCACATCTTTCTCAGTTAATCGTTCACATGCAGCTTTTGGCTAATAACTGGGGTCAGTTAAAGACACTGTGTTTTTTTTGTTGATGTTGTTACAGCATTTTATGACAACAAAAGCCTTGATATAGACTCAACCCTTCAAACACAGGGAAGATTTGGTTTTGTTTATCTTGTTTCAGTCATCATATGTGCAACATATATTGGCAAAACCTCTTTTGCCAGCGCATACCCTCTGCACCCAGAGGGCTGCCCAATGTAGTCATTCTGGCAAAACTCTTAAGTCTAAATACTACCCCAAACTCTTAGATCGCAAAACCATTTGCTGGAATCTGTGAAGCTCATATGCCTGAGCTCTGTGGGTGTCTTTTCCCCTCCGATTTAGTAATTTCAAGTGGACACACAGCTTTTCTGCAGCATATGAGAGACAACCAGCACTCCTTTACTGAAGACTGTAATTTTTCCTACTTAATACCTTTTCTTTTTGTGAGGGTGGAGGTGGAAAGCAGCTCGTTCTTCATTTCTAAAGTGACTAGCTTGCAGGGTTTGCTGTAGTGAGCATCCGACACTTACTGCAGCCCCTTCAAAGGGAACACTGCTGCATGCTTGTTTGCTGCTGCTTGTTTTTGTAATGATTTCTGTGAGTTCATTTGTCCTTTGCACTGAATTTTTACTTATCTTCAGAAGAATTTTCGTTGAAGTGTGTTCTTTCATTTTTCACCCATTTGTGGTATAATTCGGGCACTTAAGTAGGCTGCCTAATAATGTTGTCCTTTGCACTGAATTTTTACTTATTTTCACCCATTTGTGGTATAATTTGGGCACTTAAGTAGGCTGCATAATAATTAATTAGAGCTGCCTAATAATTTAAGCAGACAATACATGGGAAGTACATTTTCTTTAGAAATTCATTTAGCCTCAAAAGTCAACGTATCAGTAAAGAGCTTGTCCCGGAGCATTGATATGACAGAGCCCAGTTTCTTTCAAGAGCATAGACAGAGCTCAGAACACAGGTTACTAGGAAGAACACCCACAAGTAAAGTGCATAAACATCCAAAACACCCCAAAATGCTCGTAGCCCAGATAGCCCAACTGCCGAAAGCGGTGACCACGGCCGTGTTTTCCTTCCCTGGGAAAGAACATTTTGAATGCAGACAGGTTCTGCTGGGTACAGTGTCTGAGGACACTTCTTGATGAGGAGAACAATGATAGATATGATAGTTTGGGTTTGTCAGGTGGCATTTGCAGGGAAGAATTTGTAATGCTTAAACACCTGCCAAAATATTTAGACTCTTTGCAGGCCAAAGGATTGAATGTAGTCTTTCCTAGCAGCTCATCCTTTGGCCTTCGTTATTGTTGCCTGCTGTATTTCTTACTAAACTAGTCCAAATTTACAAGCAGTGATGCCAAGGTGCAGTGATGCCTGCCAAAGATGCTTGTGTGCTCCACCTTTCACAAACTTGCAGAATGCTGGAGCCTGTAAGAAACAGACAGGGAGCGCTCGATGCGCAGGGTGGAGGAACACAGGCTGATCAAAACCACAGGACTGGAGACTCACAGAAATGGGCGGCCAGGCACCTAGCCCAGCACAGCCGTGGTGAGGAGCATCAATCCCACTCTACCAGCATCAAGTGCAGGTGCTGGTCTCTTCTACCCAGTCTCCATTACCTTGCCACAGGAATCATCTCCTGCTTGTCTTCCTATGTGAAGTGTTGATCTCCTTAGGTCCTTTGCAGCATGCTTGTTACTGCTATATCCCACAACCCACTGGCTCCAATTAATCTGCAAGGTAACATGGGTGATGGTAGCGTTCTATGTAGAAACCCTAAGCTGTTTATCCTATTCAAGCTTCTCCTTAACAGCCTTCTCCTCCCCTCTCATTTCACTCCTTTTAGCTTCAGGATTTCTCGCTCTGTCTTTGGAAGCATCTGAAATCACCTCCCAGAGGAAGGTACTGGCAGATGCTCCCACGATATTGTTGTTGAACTTAGCAGTCAGTAAATCCTGCCTCGGTTCGGCGCTGCGTCTCTGCTGTCTGCTTGCCTGCCGTGCTAGTTTCTAATCCTTTCTGTAGTCTCATCCCTTTTACAACACCCGCTTTACCTATAAAGCTCAGAAATCCCTGTCTGTCCTGAGGATATTAAAATGCCAAATAACAAATTGCTGCTGTTATGCTCTGTGCTAGGACCCTTCTCCGCATTTCCAAAGGCATTTTTATGACTGATATTGCATTTACTGGATTGAAAGTTGCTTAGAGCAGAAAGCCCATTTGCCTTCACTTCTCACACCAGCACCTAACGCAGTGTGAGCCCTTGCATAACTATGAGGGAACGTGCTTGGCAGAGAAGGGATTTCTCACCTTCCTGTTCTGCAGAGTTCGGCCCTCGCCACTGGAGAAGGGGCCTCCCAGAGCTGGCCTCAGGCACAGACTGCACTGCTTCACCTCAGCTCTTCCCTCTTAGCCTCTGTGGCCCCCTTTCTGCGTCTGGTCGGTGTCGCCACAAAACCTCGTGCAGCTGCTGATGTGGGCTGGCTGATGCCCTGAGCTCCTGGAGAGGCAAAAGGCCTCCAGGCTGAGATGGAAACCCAGCAGGTAGATGTGAGCCCCAAGCTTTCACAGAATCACAGAACCAGAGAATGGTTGAGGTTAGAAGGGACCTCTAGAGATCATCTCGTCCAACCCCCGCTGCTCAAGCAGGGACACCCAGAGCATGTGGCACAGGGTCACACCCAGGCAGGTTTGGAAGATCTCCAAGAAAGGAGACTCCACAACCTCTCTGGGCAGCCTGTTCAGTGCTCTGTCACCCTCACAAGAAAGTTCTTCCTCATATGGAGATGGAACTTCCTGTGTTTTAATACCCGCTATCGCTTGTCCTGTCACTGGCCACCACTGAGAAGAGTTTGGCCCCATCCTCTTTTCATTCTCCCCTCAGGTATTTATACAGCATGTAGATGTGAGCCCCAAGCTTTGTCCAGTAAGTCCCTCTTTCTGTGTAATTAAAAAAAAAAAAAAAAAGACACAAAACTCTTCTTCCAAAGCGGGATTTATTTCTTTGGTTCTTTAATTTTGGTGCTTTACAAGAAGATGCAGTTCCCTGGAGGGCAGCATGGCTGCAGGTCCACCTTTCATCCCAGTGTTGCTATTGCACAATATTAGGAGGAGCTTTCTGCTTTCCTTTATCTACTGCTTGTCATTGATCTGCAAAAGGGAGCCCTGCATAGCCGAACTCAGTAGAAAACACCCTCCTGTGTAAATAGAAGTGTTCTCGGGGCATTATATATATTTACAGCAGGCCACTCAAGGTAGAGGCTGCAAAGAGTTGAAGCAAGACAGAGTATTTGCATACTACACACATTTATTAGTGACAGGTCTTTTTTTTTTTTTTTGGACAGAAAACATTACAGTTTCATGTCCAAGTTTCCCAGTTCTAATAAAAAAAAATACAGTGGAATTTGAAGATGGCCAGGCTGTTGTGAAAAAAAAAAAAAAAGGTTTTGATTGGTTTCCTGGTATGAGATCTTGACATTTGGCGATGGTAGAAAGAAAATCCTGGAATGGGACTAAGAGCTAGGAGAAAGCAGAGCTAACAGCAGTGAGATTTTAAATTCTGCAAAGAGGGAGCTTGTCTCCAGAGGAGTCACACTGGCCTTTTTCCAAATGCGATAGGGTTGGAGGTAGCGGTCGAGGCGGGGGTTGTTTGGGGGTTTTGCTTTGTTTTTCTGGCACAAGCCGATTTTTTGACTGCAGACTCCCCACATGAGAGTGCAGGCCTCCTCACTGGAGGCCGGTCGATAAATGACGCCTCTCGGTCCGCGCGCTCGTGGCTTGCCGGGGCAGCCTGGCGCGAGCATCCTGAGCAGCCAGGCCGTGCTTCCACCCGCGGCCCGCGGGCTCCATGGAAAGCAGGCGGGAAGCCCGGCAGCCCCAGCAGGCTCGCCTTCCACAGGGTCTGCAATTAATTAAGGCCGAAGGGGAGGTTTTGAATAACCCCTTTGTGGAGCAAAATACACACCGTCAAAACCCAGCTGACAAACACAACAAGACTGACTTCATGGTTCCTTATGAGAAAACCATTAATGGCTGAAGAAATGAAGAAACACTTTGTTCAAGCCACCAGCGTGAATGCAGCATATTCAGATTACAAAGCACTTCTGCCCTGCTGTAATAAATATCATATAGCTTTATCCCCGGGTAACCAGGTATATAAAAGCCAGTAATAACACATTAGGTTTCAAGTTAGCATACAGTACCTACTATTACAATTTCACAGAGCTCACTCATGGAAACAGCCAGCGTTTTGACAGCAGTCAATACTCCCAATTCAACGAATACCGCGCACGCAGTCACCTGATACGCACGGCTTGGGTCCAGCTCAGCTCTTCATTCACATTCCCTGCTTGTGTCAATGCGAAAGGGAGAAGGGGGCCAAGCAATAATAGGCTTAATAAATAAGTATCTATCATCTCCTTTATGTCTGTGGCACGCTGTCTTCTTCTCCACTTGCACACATGTAAGAGTGGGCTGATGAATGGCAACAGGCTGGTCAAACACTCAGGCGGGAAGAAGCCGCACTGAAAGTGCGCAGGATGAGTCCAAGCCTGGCTGGTGTCTGCAGTGGAGGTCTCCTGCGCAGGCCTTATGTGAAGGCTGGTTAGCGATTCTCTGTGACGCTCGTGAACCGGACACACTGGTGCCATGCAGAGCCAAGCACGGGACAGGAAGCAGGGGCCCTAGAAGCACAGATCTCACCAGGTCTTGGTCCAGTCTCACAAAATGTTCTCTTAGGGCACAGGGGCATATAAAGCCCTTGAAGTTAGCAAAAATGGTTGTTTAAAGCAACATCCCCACTCTGTCTGGAGGTGAGAGACCTGGAAAGACTTCTTTGTTGCCTAATCCAGGCTTTGAACCCAAGACTGTTTTGGGAAAAGACCCTCACAATGTCAACTCAAAGTTTCAGGACTAATTCTAGACCATTTTCAGTAATTCCCTTGCCTACATCTAGAAATTACGAACCTTAAAGGATAAGAAACACAGTAGTTTTTAAGCTTATGTCGCAGATCTAAAATTAAACTAATTCAGATGAACATCCTGTGCTTTCATTGGGATCTCAGGAAAAGAGCGCCTTATTTCCTCCATAGTTTCACAGCAGTTCTAACTGACTGTCCAAATTTGTCTCCATCATTCTGAAGACTTTCATGCCTCAAGCATGTCAAGTGGAATAAAAAAATAATTTTTTTACTTCCAGAACACAAAAGGAACCAACCCCAGAAGAAAGAGGTTATTGCTGAGAACTTAAAAAAATGACTTTTCCCTTTCCAAAATCAGTGCAAAATCAGCTGGTATGCAGCTGTCTTCTTTAGAAAGACTCCTCACAATTTTAAATACCTTGAAATGTCAGAGATGAAGCAGAGCCTTCTTCTAAAATAAGATTCTCATTTCCTAGAAAAGAGACCACCAAAAAGCTGGACTGGCTAACTATCCAGGCTGGGAAAAAAAAAGAAAACAGCATGTTTCCTAAGGAACACAAACATCGACAGTTCTTTCTCTCCTCCTCTCACTAATGTGGACTCAGTTTTTAGGTTATGTAACATGGATAGTTATATCTCCCAAGGCTAGGTAGGACTAACAGGTTTGGTAGTAAAGGTACCTTTTTTTACTGACATTTCTCAAATTGCAATTAACGCACAGATTTTCTCCTACTCTCATTTATTTTTAACTGATAGGAGATATAGTGAGCTGAATGCCCTAATGCTCTTCTTCCTCCTTGTAACTTTGGGTCTGAATTTCACACATTGCAGCTTTTTGCTTTCATCCATAAGATAAGCAAGTCATACTTTCAGTCCAGCTAGCATCTTCAGGTGCTTGAGGAGATACTGAAGAACAGATTGCTTCTCCAGCACCCTCCTTTTACCAAGCCACAGATTATTTTATTTAAATATCCCCTCAGGCAACCACAACTCCAGAGGAACCATCTTGTCCTCAGCTCTAACCCTCGGATGCCTTTAACCAGATCCTCACGTCATCCTCTGTCAGAACTTACTGAATGCAAGGGTTTACTCAGCATTTTTACATACTGCCATAATTTCATAAAAAATGATTCAAAAGGAGCCATGCAGCCCTGAGAAAGACCAGAGAACCTGCCACATTGCACACTCATAACTTAAAAAAGAAGAAAAATACTAAATAGACCTTATTCCACCTGCACAACATGGTTGAAGATCTTTGCAGTAAGATCATTTTCAAAAAGTGAAAAGGTGATTAGAAGTTGCTAAAAATCAGGATATAGGTTCATTTAAAATTAATATTAGTAAATGAATTTAGGCCATTTTGACAAACAGCATTTTAATCAACAGGTTGTTCTTGCTGTGTGTGATGTTCTTCCTCCACTGCTATTTCTTTAAAACCCAAACATCAATTTTGTCCAAAGTACTACCAATAGAACATAAATATTGTTTACATTTCTATAACATAGAGCAATTTATTATAGCAATTTTTACGTGATTACTGCTCTGTGCAAGAATGTTTTCAATGTCAAAACAAGACATCCCTTGAAATTCTGATTGAAAGCAATTTCTACTGCCAGTATACTGTCTGTATAAAATAAAAAGCCCATGTTTCTTAGCACTTTAACACAGGACTTAACTGTTAGCTCTGAACTCACAACAAAGATGACTCTACTCATTCAAAAACCATGCTAAAGCACAGTGTTGTTAACAAAACAACCCTTAAGGCTCCTCATATTAAAAGGGAAAACAAAGTCATGAAATGGTCTAGCCGTTTGTGCCAGGTTGCTTCTCCAGCATGGAGGCATCATGTCCTACAAAGACCCCAACTGAAGCACCTATCTGATGGCTGAGCAATGAGTCAACATCTGACACCAAAAGCCCCCACTGATGTGCCAGGGACAGGAGGTGGAGACTTCTGTGTACTACTTCGTCATGCCAGCAAGGAAGGGAGGTGGGAAGTCTTGAAGAATTTCCTTATGTGGATGACCACAGCACAGTCATGTCTTCTTCCTCTTAATAGTATAAAGGACAGGATCCAGCACTGATGAGCTAAGCAGTGATCAGGAATGATACCTGATCAACAATTCTGGCTGGGCCATGAGTATCCCTGCCATCCCCTTACCTGGGACATTCAGCTAAGGGAACTCCGTAGGGTTACCAGTGCCCTTCACATTTAGGGAGAAGAAATGCACTAGCAGTTGCCAACTCCTTGCAAGCCTGAGAGGCCCTGTACACTCAGGACAGAGAAATGCTATAGCATTTTTACTGGAGCAACCATTTAGTTGTGCTAATTGATATTTACTAGTTGATAAGCCGATCCCTATAACAATTGTGCCAAGTAATGGTGGATGTTGTTATCACAAAGATCATACGCTGGTGAATATAAATAACTAAAGTCTGTTAGCCCTGTAAAGGGCTGTTGTCCCTCTGGATTGTTTTACTGCCGGGTTTAAAGAGCTAGCAGGACACTAGCCAAGAGCAGCATTTCATTTGGACATTTCATTTGGGATCTATTTTAGATTACTACAACAAACTCCTCTGTGGTCCACAAACTGGAGAATTTCAAAACTTGGACAAGGGCCTGAACAACCTGATCTGACTTTGCCATTGGCCTTGCCCACAGCAGGAGACAGGATTAGGGACCTCTAGAGGTCCCTTATTACCTAAATATCTCTGCGATTCCACAAAAACATTATATTCTTTTCTACTGAATCAATTAACTACATTTGACGCTAATTCAAAGAGCTTCCACTGTTCTGTTGATTTTTTTCCCAAACCAATGCCAGAAAAATGTCTTTTTATTGAACCAGTCAAAATGAGGAAAGCTACACTTAAAAATTATTTAAGTTAATTGAACACACACTATCTTATTACAATGGAAGAGAATACTATGAACTGTACGTAACACATTAAGACTAGGAAAGGACTGGAGAAAGCCCATAAGGAATCCTCTGTGCACAATTTCTGAGAAATACACTCATCATCTGGCTAGAAACATAAGCTGTTGACAAACTGTAACTTGGGTACGTACAGGAAAAAACAATTCAGAACATACTCCTCTGTGTATCTAAAGATGAAATCCCTACGTCTTTGAGGGCTGAATCATGCTGTACTTCTATTTGCAGAGTTCCCATTCACTTCAATTGTTAAGAACACTCAGGTAGAAATAAAGAAACTTTTACTAGATGGGCAAACATGAGGAAAAATCCTATCATTTTGCAACTTGCAAATAGAGCAGAATGAGTTGGACTGGAAACAATAATGAACATAGAAACAATTTAAAAAAAAAAGAACTTTAAGCTAGTCTTCCACCTTTGTTTCGCTTTGTTTTGCTCTTGGGTTTTGTTGGATTCCACCTGCCCATAATCTGTGTGATATTAAAGCAAATTCAACCCATACACAAGAGTAAAGAATTAAATTCCTCCCATTCATTTAGCACACAGTGCTAAAAGTCTGTTATCTGTTTGTGTTTATAGCACAACTAACCTCATTGTTTTCCCACTGTTGGGCAATCAGATTTCCTTCAAAGCGCTGATAAAAGCACCTCAGTTTAGCAAGCATTCCCTCCTCCTCTGCCCTCGCCAGGGCGGACACAGAGAAAGAATCCTATTTCTGTGGTTTCTAGGTATTTCAGAGCTATAGAAACTGTAGCAACAGACTGCTAAGGGCTTCAAGCATAAATGCCATGGAGAAGATCAGACACAAGAATATAAGCAAGGGGAAAGGCTCTCATGCTTGGAAGCTTCTGTTCTTCTGGTCTTTTTCTCTCCATATTATCTGTCTTTCTGATGAAAGACATGACTTTTCCTTATCAGTGCATCTCTACCATGCACCTGTAGCAATGTTATGGTGGCAAGGTTATTCATATCACTACCGTTAAAACAAGTGGCACTGGTGCCAAGTGACTAACCAAGCAGAGCTCAGCCACGTGCATACCTGGAGCCCGTCTGCAGCTCCAAGAAAGTGCATGCGTGTCCCTGCTTTTCCCATAGAAAGAGGGAGAAGAACATAGGTTTCTGCAGCAAAGCTCTTGAAGAATGCTTTATGAGAGCTGTTCTGAGGAGCACCTGCTTAGCAGACAGGTTTGCAAGACAGCATTTTAGAGATTTAAGCAAGTCTGCCTTTATAAGATCCTC
>NW_010578581.1:0-30227 GCF_000705375.1 Tinamus guttatus | reverse complement strand
TGTGCAATACTCACACCACCCACGAGCTCAGCAGCAATGCTGTATTTCAATATTCAAGCAAGAGAGAGAGGAGCCAACTACAAGAGATTCTCCACCATTTAGCAGAGATGAAGAAGGAAGAAGAAAACAAAATTAAATGTTTAATCCATTCAAACACTCTTCTCTTTGCCTTTTTTTTTTTTTTTCAGGCATACAGGAAGAGGCTTGTAGTTCACCAAAAGATCTGTGTGAATCTATCCCTATTATCTCTGGCAAGCTGTTACCTAGACCTGCTAAGGCAATGGAAAAATTCCAGTAGGAGTAGTGCGACATACTGGATATTCCAGGTGCCTGGGCTGAGATGGCTTCATCAACCACTTTGCAGAAGCTTGTGCTTTCTATTCAGGGCGTAAATGCAGGAAAAAAAAAAAAAAAAAAAAGGAAAGGCATACTGAAACACACAAAGAACAAACTCCCCAGCAAGAACAACCTTTCTCACATTTCTGCCATCATAACAGTTATAGCTACTACAGACAGCTTTGCAAAGAGGTTTTGAAAATACACTGACATGTGTCAGGCTGTTAAGATGTTTAAAAGTCACATCCAGAAGGTGAAGGTGGTGGTTATTCTAGATTCTCTTACAGAAAAAAGTAACTGTGCTCTGGAGGCACATGTGCTTCGCAGAAGAAATGCGGGCCTCTGCCTTCTCTGACATGGGCTTCACTTGCCCAGCCCTTCTCCTCCCCTAGCACAACACAAAGCACATGAAGCTGATGTGTCCGATGCTGGACCCAGCACCCACCTGGGACATGGAGAACTCCCACAGTGCAATGAAAGAGCGAGCTGCTCTTAAGACCTCACCTCATGAACTCACCAGACACTCATGTATGAACAACCAGTGTCCCTCACCCAGCTTGCAAAGGAAGACCTCTCCCTTAAAGGGTAAACCCAGGCAGGGATTGAAATATTTGCTCTTTTTAAAATACTACTTTTTCTTTGAGGAATGACATTCTTATATTATCCTACCTCCACTTTATTGCCAGGTTTATTTTCAAGCATATTATACTTTGGGGGACCTCCAAGTCCCAGACTGACTGTTCCTAAAGGACAGAAATGTGGACTGAGAGAGAACAGACCCAGACTTACCACTGAAGCAACAGCACATTCTGTGACAAAGCACTTTATCAAATGCCTTAAAAAATAATCCTCAAATTTCTCTCACTTTTTTGCATCTCTCAAAATGTATTGCTTTTAAAGTGCTGCAAGCATTAGCCAACAATTAAGTCAGACTGGCTAGTGCTGTCATCCAGAAAACCTCCAAAAAGATTCAAAAGCAGAAAAACAAACCTTGTTCCCGTAACTCTGATCCTGCAAATGTTTACACACTGGTAACTTGATTTGTGTCTAGTCTCCCTCAGGTAACCTAGGAAGTTCCTAGCAAATGCAAAATATTATACCTGTACATTATACAGGGTAAAGTGAGTATACTATTAGATATCACACAAACAAAGCTGACCTCATAGAGCACTGTAGCAACAAAACCCCAAGCACTGCACGCTCTGACAGGTGAGTGTTAGAGTTGCACAAAAGCTGTAATATCTGAGAGACACAGGAATTGTTGTCTCACTACAGGACCCCAAATATTGCCTGATACCTCGGGGCCGCTCTGGTCAAGAGCAGCCCAAAGGGCAGTAATGCACAAGGAAGGTGATAATTAAAGGCTAGGGAAGCTTAGTGTGGCTGGTGCTATAAAGCCCATACTCACCTCAGCAGCACGGTGCAGTTTGCACAAGATATCCTTGCATATGACCATAAGGGGAGCCAAGTGCCACAGGAGAGTTCTGCATTTCCCTAGGAAGAAATTTGCAAGAAGGAAAAAAATAAAAGAAAGAAGAGAGAGAGAGAAAGAAGAGAAAGAAGAGGGAAAAAAAAACTCAAAAAACAGACATCTTGCATACAAGATAACATAGGCTTTATATAAAAAGAGGAGTTTAGAATATTTTAGAATTCTGCAGTCAAATTATGGGAGTGACATAAAATTTGCTATTTGTATAAATAAAAATAGAGGATTAGAATGAATAGCTCCTCAAGAAGGGAACCAGGTGCTGACCATGTAGATGAAGATAAAAGAGTTTGTCTCATAGTTGTAGCTTGCTGATAATGAAAGTACATGTAGAGGGAAAAAGTAAGAACGGAACATCACACTAATTTGGGTTTCTGTCTTTATATCTCATATATCAGTGATGGAAAAATCAAGTCTTTATGGGTCAGGATCAGTGGGAAGTCCAACAAGGCTGATATCCTGGTGTGAGTCTGCTAGAGACCACCCAACCAGGATGAAGAGACAGACTAGACATTCTACAAGCAGCTGGCAGAAGTCTCATGATAGGCAGCCCTTTTTCTGATGCAGAACTTCAACCTACCAGATATTTGTTGGAAATACAACACGTCAGATAGATAGATAGGAAACAATCTAGGAGGTTCGTGGAGTGCATGGAAGAAAACTTCCTATCATCACAACTACTAAGTGAGCCTACCAGGGGAGACGCCTTGCTGGATCTGCTCTTTGCCAGCAGAGAAGCACTGGTGGGAATGTGGTGGCCCAAGGCTGTCTTGGGCATAGTGATCATGAAATGATAGAGTTTTCAATTCTTGATGAAGTCAGGAGGGGTGTCAGCAGAACAGCTACGTTGGACTTCCAGAGGGTGCACTTTGGCCTGTTTAGGACAGTGGTTGGGGCAGTCCCTTGGGAGACAGTCCTGAAGAGCAAAGGGGTCCAGGAAGGCTGGACTTTTCTCAAGAAGGTAATCTTGAAGGTGCAGGAGCAGGCCATCCCTGTGTGCTATAAGACAAGATAGAGGGGAAGAAGACCAGCCTGGCTGAATAGGCAACTATTGCAGAGACTTTGGGGAAAAAAAGAACGTCCTTCTTCCACTTGCCTGAAGAAGGAGCAGGCAATTTGGGAAGAGTGCAGGGACATCACTAGGGTATGTAGGGAGGAAATTAGAAAGGTGAAAGCTCAAATGGAACTCAATATCTGGCCACTTCTGTAAAAGACAACAAACAATGTTTCTACAAATACATTAACAAGAAGAAGAGGGCCAATGAGAATCTCCAATCTTTACTGGATGCTGCAGGGAACGTTGTCACTAAGGATAAGGATAAGGCTGAGATACTTAATGCCTTCTTTGCCTCAGTCTTTAACACCTAGATCAGTTATCCTCAAGATACATGGCCACCTGAGCTGGAAGAGACCTATGGAGAGCAGAAGAATCTCTACCTATAATTCATGAAGAAATGTTCAGCAACTTGCTACTCCACTTGGACACCCACAAGTCTATGGGGCCAGATGGAATCCTCCTGAGGATTCTGAGGGAGCTGGTGGAATTGCTCACCAAACCACTCTCCATCTTCTACCAGCGGTCCTGGTCAACAGGGAAGGTCCCAAATTACTGGAGACTTACCAATGTGACACCCATCTACAAGAAAGGTTTGATGGAGGATCCAGGGAACTATAGATCTGTCAGCCTGACCTTGATATTGGGGAAAGTTATGGAGCAGATCATCCTGAGGGTGATCATGTGTGTGACAACCACAGGATCAGGCCCAGTCAACATGGGTTCATGAAAGGCAGGTCCTGCCTGAACAGCCTGATCTCCTTCTATGACCATCTAGTGGATGAGGGAAAGGCTGTGGATGTGGTCTACTTAGACCTTGACAGTAAGGCCTTTGATGCAGTCTTCCTCTGCCTTCTCCTGGAGAAGCTGGCAGCTCATGGCTTAGGCAGGTATACTCTCTGCTGGGTGAAAAACTGGCTGGATGGCTGGGCCTGGAGAGTGGTGCTGAATGGAGTTAAATCCAGCTGGTGACCGGTCATAAGCAGTGTTCCCCAGGGGTCAGTGTTGGGGATGGTCCTCTTTAGTACCTTTATCGAGGAACTGGATGAGAGGATTGAGTGCACCCTCAGCAAATTTGCAGGTGTCACCAAGCTGGGAGGAAGAGTTGATCTGATTGAGGGTAGGAAGGCTCTACAGAGGGATCTGGACAGGCTGGATCAATGGGCTGAGACCAGCTGTATGAAGTTCAATAATGCCAAGTGCTGGGTCCTGCACTTCAGTCACTACAACCCTACAGGCTTGGGGTAGAGTGGCTGGAGAGCTGTGTGGCAGAAAAGGATCTGGGGGTGTTGCTCAATAGCCGTATGAACAAGAGACAGAAGTGGGCCCAGGTGGCCAAGAAGGCCAACTGCATCGTGGCTTGTATCAGGAACAGTGTAGCCAGCAGGACCAGGGAAGGGATCATCTCCCTGCACTCAGCACTGGTGAGGCCGCACCTTGAATCCTGGGTTCAGTTTTGGGCCCCTCACTACAAAAAAGACATGGAGGTGCTGGAGCTTGTCCAAAGGAGGGCAATAAAGCTGGTGAAGAGGCTGAAGCACAGACCTTATGAGAAGAAGCTGAGGGGGCTGGGTTTATTTAGCCTGGAGTCTCTGGGGTGACCTTATCGCGCGCTACAACTACCTGAAAGGAGGTCGTAGTGAGGTGAGGGTCAATCTCTTCTCCAGTAGAACTACCAATAGAACAAGACGAAATGGCCTCAAGTTGTGCCAGGGAAGGTTCAAATTAGATATTAGGAAGAATTTCTACATGGGAAGAGTAGTCAGGCATTGGAACAGGCTGCCCAGGGAAGTGGTGGAGCCACCGTCCCTGGCAGCATTTCAGAAACATGTAGATGAGGCGCCTAGGGGCATGGAGTAATAGGTGTAGTGTTGAGGGGCTTACGGGTAGACTCGATCTCAAAGGTCTTTTCCAACCATAATGATTCTATGATTCTATAGGCAAACATGGAAAATCTTAATTACAATTTAGCTCAACATAGACACTGCAGTTTTGATATACAGTGATAACCTATGACAAAACAGTATGTGACTTCTGTATTCGGAAAAAAAAAAACAGAAGAATGAGTCACTTTGCAAAAAAAAAGGAAAAAAAAAGAAGAAAAAGGAAGCAGCATCTGTAACTTAACATGTCTTCATTTGATACTGGTAATGAGATTGAAGAGTGAAGAATTATAAAACTCATTTGAATCATTACACTTCTATTAAAAGCCAGAAGTTGCCCTCTTTCACTAGTTGTGTTGGGCACAATGATCCATGCAAAATAAATAAATAAATAAATAAATATGTCTAAAATTTGTCCAGCTGCGTTCAGTGTAAAACTTGCCAGGAAGATACCTGGTGCAGAGTAATACTCTGTAGTCTCATTCACTTCATTTATGGCTTCTGTTGCTTTCCCATCCAAATAATACATGTGCATCTTTCAAAGTGGTTAAAAGAAGTTAAATAGGAAAAAAAAATAGAAAGAGAAAAAGTCACCCCAAAACCCTATATGCAACTTTAGCAACCAAGCTGAGGTTGAGATGTGCATATCTTTGTTTTGATCCATTTAAACTTTGGCCCATTGGGTTCTGCGGATTACTGTAGCACCCAAGTTTTTCCAGAAATGTTAGACAAGTTTACCACAGCAATTAAGTTGTCTACCATCTGTAAAAGATTTACCCAAGAGTTTTCTTAGTGTTTTTTTTTTCCCCTAAAATATATTTAACTTAATTCTTTCAACATTTTACCTATCATTCAAGTCCATATACATTAAGTATTGCAGAGCTGGCTGGATTTTTAAGGGCAACTTTTCCTTCTAAGGATTAGTTGTGCACTGGTGCACTGAAATTTTATATACAGAGTAACACTCTGAATATGAATTATTTCTTGAGAAACACTGCACCTATTCTTGAGAATGTAGAAGTAAAGAATTTACTAGGAATTACAGCCAAGGAACTGAGATTAACACCCTTTATTCTCCTCCCAAATAATGAGTTATTTTCAGAATACTCGACCAGACTTGAACTTAATGTCTCCATCACACTGTATTAAAAGTGCCTTACAAGTAAATAAGTGCACTCAAATAATGACAACAAAAGACACGGATCAGAATTCTTAAGCATGTTGGAAAAGTTTACATTTTCACAGCAACATTAGTAGGCATTGCAGTCCAAATAAAACAGTGGTTAGAAAAATTGACGGGTACTCTGTTTCTCTTCTGTCTAGATTGCGTATAAACTGGTTGCTCCCAATTGCTTGACACTGGTGGGTGTTTCCAGTTTTCTCTATGGAAACTCTTCCAAAGGCACCTCTTTATGCAACTCTTCAACATAGATCACTTATATGACAAATAATCAGCCTGTTAGCAGCACATACTTTTCTCTCCCTAAACATTTATGCTTTTACTGCAACTTCTGTTCTTCAATTATATTCCCAAATATTGACTCTGAAAAAGCAACCTACTGACATTTAAATGGGAGGGCATCTTTTTCTCGTCACATAGGTATGAAATCCCCTATGGATCCTGCTCTTTCTTGACTCTGCCTTAAAGTCAGGGCAGGTCTTCAATAACCAATAAGTGACTACATAACTAAGACAATTACAAAAAGAAACATCTAAATCCTTTGCCCAAGTTTTGTGCAGGGCTTTAGGAATCCTTAAGTGACAAGAACTATCTGCAAGACAAAATATTCCTTTGCTGTCCAAAGCACATACTGAAGTTTGAGATAGCAGTATTTCAGGATTAAAAACAATCCATCAACCTCAATGATTTTATAGCTCGTGCTTCTCATTTCTGAAGCAAGTGTTCCAGGTTTCCTCATTCAGTTTTATGCATTTTTTTGTTTGTTTGTTTCTGAATTTCATTGGAACAATTAGGTCACTTGGAGACATTTGCATAGAAAACATCTAAAAAGAAAAGAGAAAGAAAAAAGAAAAAAGAAACCACTTATCCACATCCATACGAGCAGTCCCATTGTGCTCACCGAGGACAGTCACATAGCAAAACACTACACGTGTTCCTCAAAGTGGGACTGAAGCTCAGTCCAGAGCATGTGGAGAACTCTTTTCTCCTGCAGGTCTCAATGCGCTCTGCAGAAGCTGGTGAGCATCACAGTCCTTGAAGGCAACAGAGCACAGAGAAGGGAAACATCTGGCACAAGGTCATACGAACATCAACGTCTTCCTCTCTTTTCAGTTCCTAATTACTGCGCTGCGTTGTTCCTCTGTAGAGACTTAGCAAGCAAGAGTTAAAGCTCCATGCTAGAGCTATTCTATTCTGCCTCAAAAGTATGGGACTTCATACAGAATCAGTCTCCCATCATCTCAGGCCACTTCATTTCTCAAGATCTACATCTCTCCTATTTCGCCGTGTTCCCCGGCCTGGGTACGTGACATAGTGCTCTAGCTTTTTGCAGAGCACATGCTGTTCTCCACCTACTCCATCACTGCCACCCCGGCTGTCCTCAGCAGACTGCAAGGTGAAGGCCCTGCAGCCGTCATGCTGTCATCAGCCTGAAGGGTTTGGCACCAAGCTCACCAGGCTTGGCCCCCACGTGCTGGCGAAGACATGACCCTCTCAGCCAAGGCTGTTTACTATTAGGGCTAAGGCGGCCAGCTTGCTGTCATTTTGGAGCCATCACTCATAATTTCTCTGTCGGATTTACTGTCACCGCCTGACCTCTGCCCTATGAGGTAGTGTCTCTGCCTTGTAGGTTGTGTGTCACAGTCATACAGCATAGCAAATACCAGCTTTTTTATAGGCTGCATTTCAACGCCGTGAAGAGAGAAGTACAACTGACAATTATTTTCAGTTGGGATGTTGAAAGCTACCCAAACACTACACTGAGCACTGCTCGGCTAGAGCCTCAGTACTTTCTGTGTTGAATATATCCAGTTTAGGCTATGCCTGACCTCTGCTGCTGTACTTATTCCTAGTAAAGTTCTGGTGGAAGATGCCAAAGAAATTGCACCAGTTCAAACAGGTCACGTATTTGACTATTTGTTCTTTTCTCTCTGGGGAAAGACAAATTTGCAATACTAAAAAGAGATGCTTCTCCACCCCACTTTACACACACTTTCAGAAATATCTCTGTTTTTAAAAATAGTCTATGCCAGCCACTGAAAAAATAGTGATCAACAGTGTGGAAATACGTTCTTCTTGATGAATTATTTAGAGCCCATAGGCCCAGAGCTGCTCACACTGTACACAAAAAAGTACAAAAAAACTGTAGGACAGGCTATAAGTCTTTAACTCCCTAGGGGAGCCTGAGCTTTGCAGACACCCAATTTCCAAGCGAAAGAGAAACCCCATTCTGAAAAAGCCCTTTCTGAAAGAAAAGTCAAAAAGGACAGTTGTAAGGGCTGGGGAGAACATAAGGAACCAAAGTAGAGAGCAGGGTAAAAATGTAGTCAGGAATGTCTGTGATAGAAAAAATCACGCAGTAAACAAAAGAAGTAGAGAGAAAATTGAATGTGATTATAATATTTTTTTAAAAAAGAGAGAAAGCAGTGAACAGTGTCAAGTGCAGGCAGGAAAGAGGGGGAGGCAGAATGACATATATAGCATGAAGGGAAGATAACTTCAAGTTAGTCTGAGATAAATGGAAGGGAACCAGAGAGAATGCTGGCAAGAACCGTCTGAGGTGCCTTCACTGGAAAAAAAAATGTTATCTGATTCAAAGAGATCAGAAATCTGTCCCACAGAGGCAGACAGGGCATATGCCTTCCCCATCTCCAGAGCCATCTCATTCAATGACAGGACATCCTTAATTCCTAGAAAGTATCAGTGGAAACAACACCTGCACTTCTGATCTTTTCATTTCTGAGGTGAGAGCAGGGAACTGAAGACACCAGCGTAACTTTTTCTGAGGTCTGAAAAAGAGGCAGAAGGCTTCTTTGCTTGGCAGTCTACACTTCATCCCCAAGGCATTCTCTGATCTGTTCCCTACTCATAAAGTGACTACCAAGATACCAAGGGGAGAATGCACAGCGAAACCCCCTGCTCTGTACAAAGTGCCTGGGAGCATGAAGGACAACTCTGCCACATGCATCCTTGAGACTTGGCCCTCTCTTCCCTAAGCCACATGTTTCTGGGCTACAAAAGCCAAAGCAATTCCTTTATAAGCATCTCTAGCACTCCAAAACTTTGAGCATTTCTGGGATAGCTTGGCTACGGCTTTCCTCACATCACAGCTAAAATACACAGTCCAAGGAGCAGGGACCGGACCTAGCCTTAGGCAAATATATCAGGAGGAGCTAAGACTTCTGTGGCTACAACTGTGACGTACCAGTTCATTACCTCCCTCTACAACCATGGGGCTTCCTTGTCTCAGCTACTCTTCATGAATGACCTTTTAAAATTAGTGCTCGTCTACCATGGGGTCGGTTGCCCATAGGTTGAAACCACTACTGCCGAGCTCCCAGTCTCCACAAAGAGCCCAACCACGCACTGCTGGAGCTCACCGCCTCTGCCCGTCACCCACACCACCTCCGCAAGACTTTAGCTTCCTTCTCCAAGGCTCCTCTGAAACCCACTGCTTCCAGGATCCTTCCCACCTTCCTGCACAGCAGCACAGCCCACTTATTGGCACTTGGCAGAGCCTTGGAGGGAGCATCTGTACCTGAAGGCCAGGGAATGGAAGGCCAAAAAGTGTTACATTTTCTACTCTTTTTCAGTGACACCCAAGATACCCAATTCTTTGCTGCCCAATGGCAATGGTGTAAATGACTGCATAAGCGACAATATGTAAAATGGCATAATACAAGTCTACTAAAGTCTTTTTGGGCTGTTTGTCTGCCTGTGTAAACAGTTGAAAATACTTCACGGAAAAAAAAAAAATCTGGAAATCTGGGCAACAGCTTTCTTGTTGAAGTTGCTGTGACTCATACATCACTTCAGTTTGTGTAAGAAGATTCTATGACAAGAAAGCATAGAAACACAACCAGGAACATTTGGAGATAAAAAGATAAAAAAGATTTAGAACCATTTGCTCCAGTTGTTGCTGAGGACAAGAACTGTACATGAAGTTCCTGCAAATGAGTCCAGTGCTTCTTCAGCATCAAGATGGCCTGTCAAACATGCTGTCTCCATTGAGAAATCCACAATCATTCTTTTTTTCCTCATTCAGAAAACATTTCATGTTGAGTCTAATTTAAATGCTTCCATCCAAATAGGTATAATTCTTATACTTGCAGCATCTCTTTTACTTTGTCCCAGGAATGTCAGAGCTCTTAGATACTAACAGAAGATGCTTGAAAGACTGGACCAAGCCCTCTGCATGGCTTTTGCAGCTTTCGAGGATTTACATTTCATTTGCTTGAAAACTTTAGAAGTAAAAAGAAAAAAAGAAAAAAAATCTATGTGACTGATTCATCTGTTTCTTCTGTTTTTGGTTAATCAACAGTAAGTATAACTGTTCCAAGCATATATCAGAGTATCACGGGACCCCTGAATCACTTTCCTTCCCTTGTGCTTCTTCAGGCTCATCTTGTTTGCTCTGGGAGAATCTCTCATGAGGAGGAGACACATAGATACCTACTTTACAACTGCACACAGTGAGATGTGACCTGCCATACCTCAGACAAGACTCTCTGTGGAAAGACCCCTTATCTCTACCACAGCTGGCTCCCAGTTCAGCAAGGCATTCACACCATGATTAAACAGCAGTCTGGGAAGGTGAAGGACCTTAAGAGAGCAAGAAACTGTGGTGTTTCTGTGTGGTCTTGTGTTCTTAAAAATGGAGGGAAACAGTCAGGGAAAAATGGATAATCCCTGTTGGCCCCCTGTTGTCCAAGGGTCTAAAGGGAGAAGACACTAAGTCATTGGCAAGCCTTTCTCATGTTCCCCTATTATTCCATATGTACATTTACTTTGCTTTTTACCTAACTTTTGGGGACACTAAGGTTAGACATTAATTACATCATAGACCTATTTGAATAGGAAAATATGGTTAGAGTTGATGTGAGGCTAAGTGCCTAAATCTAAGTAATTTGGTCAAAGACAAAATTATTTTTGACTTCACTAGTGCTGGATGAAATTCAAGGAGAGGGGCAAAGGTATTTTTAAATGTTGGTTTTCTAGGTCTCTAGGATGTGATTCTTTGTAAGACTGACACTCTGCAGCAAACCAGAAAAAAATAATGAATGTATAAACTGGCCTATTCTGACATAGATATAATAGATACACACAAGCTTGCTTAGATTAGCACAGGCTAGAGACTGGCTACTCAAATTCTTTACACATATTATTTTAGTATGAGTAAAAATGCTGTCACTGAAGAGTGGGCTGTTTATTTTCTCCCCTCAAATGAACCCTCTGGCAAAAGCATATAAATAAAGTAGGCCGTCTTTCTTTCTTCCATTCTTCCATTCTTCTTTTCTTCCTTTCTTCCTTTCTTTCTTCCTTTCTTTTGCCCTTTTGCTTTCTTTCTTATATTTTGACTGTGTTTTCCATGGGAACTCACCAAATTAATTTTGGGAACAATTAGAAATAGAGCACCTGTGCCAACAGCACTATTGTTCAAAAGCATTATCTGTAAAACCAAAAAACCCAACAGGAAAGCTGTTGGTGGTGAAAACATTATTATCTACTGTAGATGAAAGCAAAATATATGGCTCTGTTTTCAAACAGTGCCACACATGAAATGTTTGGGTCATGGATACCCATCTTAGACCCAGGGCTCCAGCTTCCTGCCGGCTCAGGTGGTTCTCAAGAAGAACCAGAGCAGACACCAGGCTGAACGTGCAGCTGAACGTGCAGGCTGAATGAGCAGCAGGGGACCTGCTTCCCAGGGCCATTTCTCAGGCTCTAGGGCTCTCCAAGCTGTTTGGCCTGTGCCATTTATTGGCACTCTCGTCTGGACACTTCTGTGGGAGCTTGTCCCAGGCACAGGGACACCGTGCAGTCCAGGGCAAACCTGGCAGCCCCTGCAGCGCCCTCGGCCCCTCAGCCCGGCCTATACCGGGCTGCCAACCATGCTGCGAGGAAGCAAAAGCATCTCCAAGAGGTTGATTCATCCTCTCCGTCTTGGGCTTAGATGAATATCCTTGGAGGGTTAATCACTCGCTGCAGGTACCTCGAAAACCACTTTGTTTTAAGTGACCACCGCTACAGGAAAGGAAGCCTTCATAGCTAAGATGATGCTCAGACTCATTGATATTTCTAAACAGTTCATTAAATAGCTGAATAACCCATTAAATACCATACCTTTAGGGAAAGGAGTTTTCAGGAATGCATCAAGTATCAGCACACTTAAATTCATGAGATGTAGCAACACTGCCATCCAGCTTCCTCGTGATTTCTGCCCTTTTCTCATATATCCGGACCCAAGAGATGGCCTGGACAGTTTCTCCAACTACAAAAGTGTTATGGGACTTGTTCTGCCTCTCCTTCCATCTCCTCAAATCTCCTTATGCAGGCAGCAAAGACAAATCTCACTGAGGAAAAGAAGAAAATTACCATCCCAAACTTTAATTTCAGAATTTTCTCAGGTTTCATAAAGGAAGGGGATACATTCAGCCATAAAATCACTTAAAAAAAACCAATGTTTCTATAGAAATGTATTCATTTTAAACAATGAAACAAACATTCTATTGATAAAAAGGGTAAAAAGAACAGACAAAAAAAATCCTACTGTGTTTTCAATTTAATTCAAGGACTTCACAAGGCTTTAGCACAGATCCTGGAGCAAGGCAGATCGTCTTGTGCTAGTCCAAGAAATCAGTGAACCCAAGGTAATCACCCAGACTACTCAGACAAATTGAGTATATGCTAAGCAATCTAATTAGTTTTAACCACAGGACGGAAAAACGATAGCAGAGGTTTCACCTTTTATTTTATGTCACACGAGTCTCTGCATTTTTATTTCCAGAATCAGAAGCCAGGATGTGCAAATAAACCCAGAAAACTGGGAACAGCTTGCAAGGTAATTGTGAAAGACAAATAATAGCGGTAATGAGGAAGGAACAGAAAATGCTTCTCAAAGAGAGCGTGGGTTGGGATTTAGAAAAGACTGGAAAGACTGAAAAGGTGCAGGAAAAAGCCTGAAAAGGCTTTTTGAACATAGAGGGGGGGAACAAGACTGGGTAAGAAAACAGAAAAGGGAGATTTAAGAACAACCTGCTCTGGTCGTTACTAAGTTCCTGTAGATCAAGCCCTTGGGTATTGCTGCTGACAAACCTAAGCCTCTGGTATCCATGTGTCCCAAACTCTCCTGGAATTCTGTCCTTGTTCTGGAGTACAAACCTTTCACTATGCTCACTTGCCATATAGACATTCACATTTAAAAGGTAATAAATTATCTGTACACTGTATGCCTCAGGACAGAAATTTAAGCTTCAAAAGGGGGAAAATACAGAAAATTGTTGTAGGCACTGGTCTTGCATACTTGGCTGCCACAGTTTACTGCTAATTTGAACAAAAACAGTCAAGTTTTAGACCTAAAGTCTGATAGGGCTTCCTTTGTCATATTGCCTGTATCTTCTCCCACCACTGACCTTACCAAACCATGCCAGCCAACCTCCACTCTCCATTTTCTTGTTTATAGTAATTGGGAATCCTCCTTTTCCATTTTTAGCACATTCAGGAATTAACTTCTTCAGATTGCCCCCTAGAACTGTTCTGCCATGAATCCCGTGGCACTATAGGATGCATACGGGGAGACCCAGGTGAGGACACATCTGGAGGTGGCCCCACATCTGCACACACACATCAGGATCCCAGGTGAACACCACCTGTCCCATCTGTGCCAGCCTCTTTCTGGGGTTCCTTGCTCAAAGGGAGAACTGTGTGTGCAACCGTGCGCTTTCCTTTATTATTGCCTGAGGAAGCGGAGCAGGGCTAGGGGTGTTTTGTGGTATTTTTCTATACGGTCTTTGCCACAGCTAGAAAACTGTGCTCGTCTGTGTTTTGCATTGCTGAAAACATAGCTGGACCTTCAGACAGCTATTTTCACCTAGACATTACTACTTACTTACTTATCGTTCTTACTTACTTACTCATGCTTCTCACCTTCTTCTAGGCTCTCTCTCCATGTCGGGTTTTCCTGACATGTGGCATTACTTTGATGGCTGGGAGCTTGACTTTGTTCTGCAGTCTGAGGTCACGCAGAGGGCTCTCTCAAAGCATCCTTCAAGCCCGCTCTCTGACAATGACAAATCTCAGTTTATTGCCTTTCCTAAGGCTTCACGGCATTTCCTAGCAGACATCCTAGTGGTATTCTCAAATCCATCGCTCTTGAAGCCAGATGTAAAGTAACCACGGAAAGCTGTACACAGCCATCAAACCATATGAACAGTTTTATAACTACTGGCAACCCACTGAACATTAAATACTGGATTAACATTCAACAGCTCTGCTGGGGCTTCCTGCACTTTGGCAACAAGCTCTCCCCAGTTTGTCATACGCTCATGGACTGGGCTCAATCTCTCTCTTACAAAAAATCTCAAAATGGAAGTTTCCTCTTAGCTATACCAGACCCTATTGCCCACCACAGGATGCAGTCAGAGAGAAGTGGAATGATCCAGCAGAATAAAAGCAGAGAGATGAGACTACAGCTGCTTTTCAGCCTCTATAAAGTCATTCTTCAACTCTTTTATTTCCAAGGCTAGACCATGCAAACGCCTGTTCAACTTGTTATGGACCCAATATCTCTTATATTTGTTTCAATTCTGTCTCCTCCTTGCATTCTCCTAAATTAAGGCTGTGATCCCTGAGAATAGTGCTGATTTTCCAGCATGCAAGGTGAGAGTCTGTCTTAGGCTTCCGTGACGTTCCCCTCCTCTCTGCTCCATGCACCATAACCTGAGCACTTCTCCAAGCAGGAACGGCTTGGTCTGGGAGCTGGCTCTTGGTGTCTTTGCTCCAGACGTGGAGGTTCAAGACCTGGCACTACCATGTACTTTTCTTTGCTTTTAAGCAAGTTGCTTTCCCGGCCTTTTGTCCCTATCAGCCACTAGGTCTGATCCCTTTTGGAAGATAAATCCCAGCCCTGACCACAGGGTGCTCCAAGGTTGCAGATACTGATCTGACTGCTTTGGATTCAGCTTCCGCTCTCGTAACAAACGGACCTGCTGCAGATGCTGGGCACTCCTGCTGCCGTAGGCCACACTAAAATCAGCAGGACAACTATCAGCGTGCATCGAGGCAACACCGACTAAACTCACACCACCAGGGAAAAACCCAATCCCAGGGGATCCCAAGCCATTCTGCTCAAAAAACCGCTGTAGCTGCGCGCACACATTCCTTCTGAGGTGCTATTTTACAAGCACACACAGGCTGCACCTTTTCTGCGGAGGCAGGCGGAGGCCGACTGCTGGAGCCTAATACCAAATGCGCCAAAAGAGCCCTGACAGGGGCAATCAGGGCATTTAAAACACTATTTAAAGAAAGGTAACCTGTCAAGTTTGCTTATGTTGCAAGGCTCAACCCCAGAGGACTCCAACGCCTTTCCAACACGTCAAGCTAATTGTAGTTTACATTTATTTCACTCTGCATTAGAGGTGCTCCAACTTTCCAGGAAAACTAATCCGATCTGCAGTATTTGGCCAGCCGCAGTTTTCTACATGAAACCCGAGCATCTCTTCCCACCGAAGGGGGCTTTTGGTAATAACCGTCAGAGAGGGCACGGAGCGATCTGTGGCATGTCACCCTAAACGCTGCTACACGCTGAAAATAGTCTTGGCTTCCTCTCCCTCACATGGTCTGGAAATAAAACATATGGAGTTAGCGCGACCGCTGATTGGATTTTGATGGTTCTGAAAGGCTGCCAAGTTTGAAGTGGAGAGTGCGGCCCGAAAGGAAATACAGTAGACACGAGACAATTTATTTGTTTCTGAGCAGGGACCTGGCTGACAGGCTGCTTCGAAGGTGGCTAACAAGAGCAACATGTTCCCATATGGAAACCATATGGGGAAAGCCAGCCAGGATCTAAAAACAGGACGCAATGTATGCATCACGGCGACAGAAAAAGCAGAGTCCTGTAAAAATCGGTGCCAATCATAACAACAAATTGCTGATGGAGAGTGCTGATAAATAACTAAAATAGCTAACATACCAGCAGGTTTTAGATAAAACACTCAAAAGAGCTGAACAAGGGAAAAGCAAATACGGGACGTACTTGGAAGGGTGGCAGCATGATGGATGGCAGTACTAATTAGATGCATTTGCAGGTCTCCTGGTTCAAGATTGCAGTTCATCCCACAAAAATGAAGACTTCTAAAACCCTGAAAAAGGGGGTTGAGAAGTTGTGATCTTGTTAAAGATACCTGCCACCATTTTATCCCCTGAGAACAGTCACACAAAACCAGCTGAAAGTGCAAATATTTACATTTGGTGGGGAACAATATCAAGCTCCAGATTGGTGCCTTCTTATTAGGACCTAAATGTACTTTGTGGCCAGAACAAAAATGCCCCGTGAACCGCAGCGAATGCCAAAGACAGAAGCATCATCTCTCAAGAAATCCAGAGATTCATTAATCTGCATTTACCTGGGACTGTAACTAGCAGAATCCTTGCAGAGATGGATGAAAAATATTTAGCCAAAGTCTCAAGTAATAACTGCAGTCTCATGAGCCTGACCATTGGTAAAAGTTTCTCTGTGCAGGCTCACAGACAGGCTGCTACCTGTGCAGGATTTCTGTGGATCTTTAAAACGTTATTTGATCTGGGTTCTGCTGAAGTGGGACATGGGGATTTTTACAAGGGTACTTTGGTGGATCTGGAGAAGCGTTAGGAAGAAACTTATGTTAAACAACATTGCCCTCATGTGGCAAATCTAGAATGGGTGGTTCTGACTGTCTAGATGTCCGGGTTCAGAGGCCAAGCTGTTCCCCAGGGCTGATGAGCCCCAGGAGCACCTGGGCTGCCTTCTCGGGCTGCCATGGCCTTCTCACATGGCCACGGGCAACGCTAAAACATCTTGCAGTCCCCACTGTTGGCCCACAGGTCCTTAAACCTGCTCTTTGCGGGCTGCCTTAGTCCTCCCTTCCTGTGATTTTACAGCATAGCTCCACCTCCGCAACTAGAAGACCTAGGTGAAATAACAGCATCCATTGAGCAGTTTCAGCCAATCCAAAGTGCGCTTCAGCAAAAACCTAAGTTTTGTTTAACAAAAACTGATTTGTGCAACAAAACTTAAGTTTTTGTTAAACCCCAAAGTGCCACCTTGCGTGAGTTCAGCTGCTCAAGGTGGAACTCTGCCTCCATTTAAGCTCTGTTGCTCTAATTTCTTCCTTAATTCTTTCTACAGCAGTATACTATTCAACAGAAACAGGCAGGGTGACACGTAAGGAAGGGGAAATAAAGTAGAATATGAATGAAACCCAAATAATTCACCGAATTTAGCATGAACTTATTCATTCTGTTAAAAGCAAAAAAGAAATAGGAATTAATCCCCAGTATTTTTGACATTTTAACGTGATATGCTTTGAAGCATTTACCTTTGACAAACAGTAAGACTGAATTTGTCTGAATTTAACATTTGAAAAAAAAATGAAAAATAGCATTTAGCATCAAAACAAACACTGTGGTCAATACAAAAACTTACCGTTTTTAATTCCAACGGAAAAATAGGCATGCATTTTTTGCATGTTTGTTATTCACAGACCCCAAATATTTACTTTTTCCATTATAATTTTGGTTCAGTTGGTAAAGCAAAAAAGAAGAGATATTCACAGATTTAACTCTGAAGGAAGAAAAACAGGAGAGAATTGGACATGCAGAAGCACAGTCAATCCAGCAACATGAAAGTCGCCAAGGTCACTATTTGTTCTGCTTACTAGTTGCTGAAATGTTTCCAGGGCAGTAGTATTTCATACTGAAAACAGGATCCTAAGGATGTAAATCATATTACTATATACACTTTATATCAGTGTGTTTATTTAACGATAAGATACCCTGTTTTCTCATCTCATGATCTAGTAACTGACTTTTCCTCTCATAAGCTTATAATTTAAAAGATATATGGAACAGATTTTATCTCTAGAGAAGTATTACCTTTCCATGTTAGCATTTCTATATTTATAGCTTTTCTTTTTGCAAGTGGCAGTTCAGGAACTAGTTCACAGGTTCTGCATATTCAGTTTGTGTCTTCAATAACAGTAGGAGCAAAAGCAGCAGTTTCTGTGTTTATTAAGGTCATATATAGCTTATGCATAAAGAAACTTGTTCCAAAGCCCACAGACATCGATAGCATTTACACTGACTAGGGGAAAAATCTTCGCAGGAAAACATTGTGTTACAGTTTTGGCTAGCCTCAAATGATCCTTTCAGTCTTTTTGGAATATCACTGTAGCAATATTTGTGGAATAACATTTCTGGTGATTTGTCTTCGTTACAGTAAGTCCTATAAGATCATCTGCAACGTAGGAAGTTCCACAAACTGCTTTAACGGGAACCTTAAGTAAGGTTGCCTTAGTCTGCAGCTGAGCCTAAATCCCAAGCTTCATATATCTTTAAAAGCAGATATCTTTTGTTGTGAAGAGGGAGGATAGAGAAACTGTTGGGGGGAATGGGCCTGCATTTGAAACATGCAGTGGCCTGATCTCTGATTTTGGCTAAAAAAGATAAAACAAAAACTAAACAAAAACTAACAAAAGAATCCCTAAGGAAATGGGAGAGTAAGCATGGATTTTTAATGCCAGTCCTGAAGATCTCTACACTTTGCTGCACAGAGAAGTTGGGAATAGTTTCAAAACCACCACTCCGTGTGATTCCTTGGGCTTTTGCTGTTTTTCCTCAGAACAGTATTTTGGGTTTGGCTAGCTAGGACACTGAAGATGAAGGAGTAGGAGTTATGCACCATAGTGACTTCAAGCTCATCAATTACATACACACTCAAGTAAGTTGTGCTGTTATGGCTTCAATTTATTAAGCCTTAGCAGACATCCTTAATGCTAAATTGAATAGTCAAGAAATCAAAATACAGACCTCAGTGACGCTTCTAGGTGAGGATTAAAGAGCAGGCCAACAGGGGCGACACTGCCGTGGGAGTTTACTACAGGCATCCTGGCCAGGGAGAAGAAGTGGGTGAGGCCTTCTACAGGCAGCTGCAAGAAGCCTCACGATCCCAGGCCCTGGTCCTTATGGGGGACTTCAACCACCCTGATGTCTTCTGGAATAATCACACAGATGGGAGCAGACAGTCCAGGAGGTCCCTGAAGAACACTGCAGATAATTTCTTGATGCGAGTGGTTGATAAGCCAACAAGGGGAGAGGCGCTGCTAGACCTGATACTAACGAAAAGAGATGGTCTGGTGGAAAATGTGAAGGTTGGGGGAAGTCCTGGCTGCAGTGACCACGAGATGTTGGAATTCACAATCCTGCAAGGAGGAAGCTGGGTAAGAAGTAGGAATGCAACCCTGGACTTCAAAAGAGTTACCTTTGACCTCTCCTGGGAGCTCCTTGGAGGAATCCTCTGGCCAGGATCCTAGAAGGAAAGGGGATCCAGGAGAGTTGACTAATATTCAAGCACCATTTTCTCCAGACTTAGGATTGGTGTGTTCCTACAAGAAAGAAGTTGAGCAAGGAGGGCAGGAGACCTGCGTGGATGGGCAAGGAGATGTTGAGTAAACTTAATGAGAAAAAGAGCATGTACGTAATGTGGAAGAAGGGCCAGGCCACATGGGAAGAATTTAGGAATATTGTCGGAGAATGCAGGGATGCAGTGAGGAAGGCCAAGGCCCATTTGGAATTAGAGTTAGCAAGAGATGTCAGGGACAACAGGAAGGGCTTCTATAAATACATCAGCAGCAAGAGGAAGACTAGGGAAAATGTTAGTCCACTTCTGAGTGGGGAGGGTGCCTTGGTGATGGAGAATGTGGAGAAGGCAGAGTTACTAAATGCCTGCTTTGCCTCAGTCTTTACTGCTAGGGCCAGTCCCCATGTACTGAGCCCGGGGACAAGAGGGAGAACCAAGAGAGAGGAGGACTTTTCACTAGTCAAGGAGGATTGGGTTAGGGATTATTTAGACAAACTGGACACCCCTAAATCTGTGGGCCCAGATGGGATGCACCCAAAAGTGCTGAGGGAATTGGCAGAGGTCATTGCTCAGCCGCTCTCCATCATCTTTCAGAGGTTGTAGATAGCAGGGGAGATACCAGAGGACTGGAAGAAACCAGCGTCACTCCAGTCTTGAAAAAGGGCAAGAGGGAGGAGCCGGGAAACTGTAGGCCAGTCAGCCTTACCACCGCCCCTGGAAAGGTGATGGAGCAGCTCATCCTAGAGACCATCTCTAAGCGTGTCAAGGACAAGAAGGTGATCAGGAGTAGTCAGCATGGATTCACTAAGGGAAAGTTGTGTCTGATGAACCTGATAGCCATCTACAATGAGGTGAGTGGATGGAGGGACGATGGAAGAGACATGCACATTGACTACCTTGATTTCAGCAAGGCTTCTGACACAGTTTCCCATAACATCCTCATAGGGAAGCTCAGGAAGCATGGGCTGGATGAGCGGACAGTGAAGTGGACTGAGGACTGACTGGATGGCAGAACCCAGAGGGTGGTGATAAATGGGGTCGAGTCTGGTTGGAGGCCTTTGCCAGTGATGTCCCACAAGGGTCAGTCTTGGGCCCAGTGTTCTTCAACTTGTTCATCAATGACTTGGACAAGGGCACAGAGTGCAGCCTCAGCAAGTTTGCAGATGATACTAAATTGAGGGAGGGGATCCTGCCCCTCTGCTCAGCTCTGGTGAGGCCGCACCTGGAGTAGTGGGTTCAATTCTGGGCTCCTCAGTATGAAGGGGATGTGGAGCTTCTAGAGAGAGTCCAGCATAGAGCTATGAAGATGATTAAGGGACTGGAGCATCTATCATATGAGGAAAGACTAAGTGAGCTGGGTAGGCTGGAGAAGAGAAGATTGAGAGGAGATTTTATCAACATGTTCAAGTACCTGAGGGGTGAATATAGGGAGGATGGGACCAAACTCTTCTTCGTGGCGGCCAGTGACGGGACAACGGGTAATGGGGTGCAAGTTGAAACACAGGAAGTTCCACCTCCATGTAAGGAAGAACTTCTTTACAGTGAGAGTGACAGGGCCCTGGCACAGGCTGCCCAGAGAGGTTGTGGAGGCTCCTTCTCTGGAGATCTTCCACATCCGCCTGGATGCCACCCTGTGCCACGTGCTCTTGAGCAGGGGAGTTGTACTAAATGATCTCCAGAAGTCCTTCCAACCTCAACCATTCTGTGAGTCTGTGACCTCCACTTGCAACAATCTATACATACAGTTAGAGAAATCAGCCTTCAACAGTAAAATAACACATATTTCATTCTAAAGACCAAAAGCTGTTTATGTCCACATGCATCTCAATACAATCACAGTAATTGCAAATCAGTTTATATGGCAGAAGTGCACACATGCATATGCAAAAAAAAAAAAGATTTGCATGAATATATAAACAAATATGCTCACATTCATTATAATTTAGAATAAATAAAAACTAGCCTATTTCAGGATAAACCAGAACTAACAACATATTTCACCATTGGCCCATGCACCACAAAGCTACAACATACTGCGTTTTTCTTTTAACTGTAAAAAATACCTTGCATTGATTAACAGCAAAAGGAGGCAAATGCTTGTTCCATTCCCATCTCAACTGCAAATATTTTGGGCCTGAGTGACACTCATGCTGGGGTCTCTTGCAGGAACAGAAAGGTGTCACATGCGGGCTGAACCTCCACCTGCTGCAGCACAGACAACCAACGTGTGTCTTTGAGTTCAAGCAGGAGGATGTTCATAGCTGCAGTTCTGTAACTCAAGATTTTCAATTCCCATCCCTCAACACATCACTCTGTTTCACTGACTGATGCTCCTGTTTCCTTATTGAACCCATAAAATCTGGGAAAAACTCCTAGTTTCACCTCAACAATAACCTCTGGACTATTCCACTCTACACAGTAACTGTTTTCTGCTCTTCATGCAAAATGCATCAAGTTTTGGCCAAAGACGAGGAGCACCAGACATTCCCCTCCTCATCTCTTGTTCCCCGAGGATTAAGCCTGTGTGACAGAATCCAGTTAGAGCTGTGTGTGCTCCACATATCCTAAAGTTACTGTGAAAGTGCATTTGGAGAAACCCACGCACAGGCCTCTCTTAAAAAAACTGGTCCTTAATGCCCAAGTCCTTTAAATATATATATATATATATATATATATTTACATTTGGCAGAAAATACTAATAACAGGCTGCAACAGAACAGAGATAGCACTGCTCAGTTTCCAGTTTGCAGGTGGAACCAGGTGCTTCTCATCATAAATAAAGAAAAATACCTAACTCATAGTTGGAGAAAAAACTCAAAGTCTCAGGAGGCAAAGAAGCAGAATGTAAGATGTCAGCAGATTTTAAAGGTGTCATGTTTTTGAAGCCGATTCAACTCGTACACTTGGTTCTAGCTAAATCAATGGAGATTCTAGCTATGCATTTGCTTGTCAGCAATGTCTTTGGCTTTAAAAGCAGCACTTAAATTTGCTGCTAAAGAGACACCTAATGAAATCACGTAAGACTGCAACGTTTGCTTCTTGCTGCAAGTTTATCATTTCTGGTTCTCAGGTTCAGGCCAAAAAGGTAATTTTTCAACCAACAGAGAATAGGTTCGACACCTTTGAATTAGTGCCCCATAATAACATCTTTAAAGCCTGAGAGCTGAACTGGGTGTGGGTGTGGGTGTGCGTACAATTTTTTTTATTGTATCTTTTTAAAAAAAGCTGGGCTAGAAAGTAACATCTGGGAAAGTTGTTTAGAAAAAAAAAATATATATATATATATAAGGACAGCTTTTTGTATTTTAAACACTCAAATAATTTTGTCCAACTGCCGTAAGGGCTGACACCCTTTTCATCTCATTTTGAGCACACCTTTAAAACAAACCACAACAATGGACAAGGCTTCCTGCATCCATTTCCTGCTACGAGTCAGGCTAATTCTTTGAAATAAATATGTTTTGGGTTATTTTTGTAAGGGTGATGTTTAATATCAGTTATCCCAGAGTGTAAATGTGTAGAATACACCAAAGATTTAACATCTGCTAAAAATAATTATACAGAGGATCTCGAGTTCTCTATTTTAAGATTATTAGGATATTGTACAGGTGGCCAAATTATAAAATATGGTTTGAATTCAGTGCCTGGGCATTCTCATAACACGCATTGGATCACAGGGTCTGGAAGCCACATGTGGGCCGTGGAAGGCCCGAGGGGAGCTCAGACGCTCAAGGGCCGCTTCCCAAACGTCACGGGCCCGCACGGCGGCCCTGCAGAAACACCCAGCAGCAGCCCCTGCGTGGAGGGGACGCCAAATGCCCCGAAACGCTGCTGCCCGTTCAGGCAAGTGCCCATTCCTATGGGCTTTGCTTCACTCCGTACTGATCGAGTCAAGGCCTTCAGCAACCAGTCTTAGCTTAATTGCCTAACCCAAAATGGAGGCTGCCAGTGTTAACACCCAGCAAAAACCAAAGCCATACGTAACCACCAATTGCTTTTGATCCTGTTTCTTTGTTCGTAAGACAACGCAAAAGCTGTGACATGTTATATTAAACAATCCTGTGTAGTCACACGGAGTATGACTCAGTATTTATTCCTGTTTTGAGTGGGCTGCTTCTTAGTAAACGAACATGAAAGAAGGTTGTGTGTATTTCTCACTTTTAATCTCACAATTCTCATTTTAAGTTAACCTTCTGAGGATCTTTTGTTCTGTGATATTAGACAAATTGCCATTATCATCTTAGTTCATCCCTGACAAATAGAGCTAGTATTTATTTTAAATAAGAAGTGCTATTTCTCTCTCAGTAACAACAAAACCTGAACTGATATGTTTGAGAGAGTACATGACTTTCTTGGTTCAGCCAAGGCTGCAGCAGAACCTCTTGCCAGAGTACTCACAATTTTAAACTTCAAATAAAACCTGAAAACCTTCAACTAAAATTGTACTAGACAAACTTGCATAATCTACAGTTTATTTATTTTCCATGGTAGGATGTTAGCTGCAAATTGCAACAATTCACAGAATCACAGAATGGTTGAGGTTGGAAGGGACCTCTAGAGATCATCTAGTCCAACCCTCCTGCTCCAGCAGGGACACCTAGAGCACGTGGCACAGGGTGGCATCCAGGCGGGTTTGAAGATCTCCAGAGAAGGAGACTCCATAGCCTCTCACACTTGACTTTTACTAACAAGGTCTCTTCCATGTTCATAAAGATAGAAAACATTTGCTTTGCTGTGTATAAGGCAAAGAAAAACAGAAAAAAAAACAGAATTATTTTTCGTTAAAAATTACTGAGTTGACATACTCACGTAGAGGCTCAGACAGCTCATAGCAAAGCGGAGCCGTTGAAGGTGCTTTCCTGGGGCATCTGCACTGCAGAGCGCCTCCTCATGGGGCACTGCAAGGCCCTCAAACCTGCCACGTGGGGCACTCAATTCAGATTGCAAGTCAAAATGTTTTACACCAGTGCTTTCTTATCAAAAAACAAAAGAAATGATGATTTCTGACAGGATCAGCAGGGTCTGCTGAAGTGTTCTCCAGCATTTAAGCATGCAAATAGCTTGGGTATTTTGCACTTGTTTTCTGTGATTATTCTGTCCTAAAAACACATTTTTTTTAAATCAATGTAGAAAAGAATTGAACTGCACAAAAGCAATTTTTATACAGAGAGAATGCTGCTCAGAACCAGCAGGGAAGAGCTATTGCACCTTAACCTCCACTTTTATTTCACAGCAGTTCTCCTATGTAGGCAAACCCCCATTTTATAGGATGATCGGTGCTAAGCCTCTCCTACTGTGTTCTCCCCTTTTCCATGCTGGCTTTTTCTGTTTTAATGCAAAATGCCAAATACAACCCTTCTACCCCCCAATTTTTTGTCCTTTGGAAGGCTACTCGTTTGCTGCTCAGCAATCCAACCGCTGCTATCAGTGATCATGACCACTACGTGCGCTCCTCTGTTTGCTTCCTATGAGGCACTGGATCCACTTTTAAAGTCTACAAAACTGATGGCAGGGAAAAAAAGACAAAGAAAAAATCAGCTGTGGTTTCAGTAGACTGTGAAATAGCCTTGAAGGGCTCCTTGAAGGGATCCACATCCCAACCAGATCTGGCAGCAGCAGTCCATCTCATACTTAATAAACACAGCACGTGGAAACACTCCGTAATTCGGGTAAAACTTTTGAATGCACATGGTTTATGGCAAATGCTTCTACATACTTGAATTTCATACAATATATAACGTATTTCTGCTCGGTTTTTTTCCCTATGATATTTATCAATACAGGAACTCAGTGTTTCCCAGAAAGTAGGAAGGCTTACCTCAAAACTCTCATCTCCTCCAGCCAGTTTCCTATCCATGCTGGTTGCTGTTGCATGCAACAGTTGGTAAGGTTTTTAGTTTAAAATGTTTGAAGAACTGCAGAGCTGAGGGCACTGAAAAAAGAATCGCACGAATCTTTCATTGCCTCATTTCAGTCTTCGTTCATTTAATTTTTCAGTTAACCCAGCACTGCTCTTTGGCAGGGCAGTTTTACACGGGGAAAAAGCAATTAACACTGCAGATAGAAATACAAATATCTTAAAGCGTTGGGTAGGGACTGAAGTAGATTTGCACAAGCAGATTTCCAATATTTTCCTTGACGTTGCCTACTTGATTTCCCATTTTTAAAACAATTTTTTGGGCATAGAAATTGTAATATTACACATCACGACAAGTTTTTCCTCTGAGGCTTTAGCAACACAGCACGGACTGCAGCGTTGGGGTTTAAGGTATTTGCTACCAGCGTAAGGAAGCTGGAGTCTACAAGTTACGTTGCAGTAAGTAGTAAGATAAGGAGACTTTCATACAGGAAGGGAGATATATTTAGCATACCTTGGAATATTAGAAAATGGTGCAGCCAATGTATCAGCAACAGCATTCTCATATCAGATCACGTGTACAAACAAGTTTTAATTAAAACATTATGTGGAAACAGAAAAACAAACGAACCGCTCATCCCACTTCACACTCCATCAGATTTTTCCAAAACGCAGTATCACCTCAAGCAACAGCTACATGCTTAGCTCCAAACTTCAGTTATTTTAACAAAGTTTAAAGTCAACACCTAACCAATAAGCAACTTTGAATCCACATCAATTAAAATTTACTACAGCTGAAGCTGCCATCCAATATGCAGTTAAAAGACACAAAAACCTAAGTTGCAACAGACCTGCTGAAGCCAGCGACTACTTCAGCAGACACTGGTCATGGTTACCCCTCTCAAAGCAGAAGGCAGGGCAGCTCCATTCCAGGAATGGACCATTCCAAAATTTTCACTGGGCATCCACTGTAAGTCAAAGCTAAAACTAAGTAGAAAACTTTGAAGCCGTTGAAGCCATTTAGCTTTGAAGCTAAAGATTTGGCTACTCACAGTTAAAAAACCCCCATGCAGTGACACTATCTTTGGTAGCAACAAAATATGTTTAGTATCATATTATTATTGACTTACACTAGTATGTGAAAGTATGTGTCATGCATGTATCTGCATGACAACCCCAATAAATATTTTAAGTACTGCTGAAATTAACTAATTTTGAGAGAATAATTTGTTAACACTAAAATCTGAATGCTTTTCTCAGAAAATGTCCTCTTGAGCATAAAAGACAACACGCTATTCCCACTACTGCCAGCAATTAAAAGCATTGCAGCAACTTGTAACGAGGACTGATTAATTCAGTCTGCTTGCAACAATCTGAAGACATTTTTACCTGTGAAATTAAAACAGGAGGAAAACCTTCACAAGCTTCAAAGTTGATTCTACACCTGGAATGCTGTGCTCTCCCCCAGAAGCGCTGGGAGCATGCGAGCCCGCCGCCCCATTGCGGTGAGATGGGTTTTGGGAGAGCTGAAGGCAGTGTCACGGCAGCACCCCCACAGCCCCAGCTCCCACTTCACCACCCAGTTCTTGTGCATCGGCTCTAAGTGCCAGCAAGTCGCGACGCTTTGAGCAGCTGCTGCATGTGGGGAGCAACACAGCTCAAAGGGGGCCACGTCCCTTCCCGCAGGCTGTGCAAGAAGCATCTTCTACAACAGCCGGGGCAGCTTCCCCAGTGAATCCAAGTCAAGCCTGTCCACTCAAAAGATCTTCGAAAAACACCGCATTTCTGGCTATGCTACATATTCGTAAAATCAGCCTTAAATTCTTGGGTTTGCATGAGGAAGCCTGCTGACATTATTTACTGTACTTCATTCTGAACAATATACATATATGGTTGCAAAAAGATGCAGAGTTGACTTTTTCCATAACAGATAAAGCTTAAAAGAAGAGTGAGTAGTAGGGCAGCTTTTAGCTCTCAAGATAGCTGCCCTCACTAGATATGACTAGACTCCCCAACTGCACTGCCTCTTTGACATATGGAAGGTACACATTTACAAAAGTCTGTCAATTCAGAAGGAGAAAAAATAAAGTTGATTTTCATATTCAAGGTATCTTTTGTACACAAAATTGCTCCAGATGAAAGTCTACCATACCATACAGAAGAAATATACATATTTGTAGTGATGAATTCAAGAATAAGAAAAATAACTGCAAAAGTAAAAGTCTATTAGGATTTATTCCACTTTTAAAGAAATAACTACAATTCCAAGATCTCCTCTGCAGAAGAAACAGGAGTTCACAGGAATGGAGTCTATGTCATAAACATCCTTTTTATATATAGATATTATTGTGAGCTTCATTTGTTGTCAGTAGCTTCTTCAAAATCTTTGTGCTCTCAGAGGTATCCTAATGAAAAGAAGAGATAATCAGCATTACCTACATGGCTGGTAACAAATACAAGCAAACAAGCTTAATTTCCTCCCATTCCAATATTTATTAGTGTGCAGCCTAGTTTGATTAAAACAGCGACAATGACAAAACTTAGGTCTCACAAATGAAGTTATCCAGAATACTGTTAAAAGTTCCAAAGGAATTTGCAGTTTAACCATGCCCTTGTTTTTTCAATTTGCATTTGTCCACCCTTGCATGATCAAACCCAAGAAAAGAAAGAATCTGGATTTTTAAACACTTGCATACTAGCTCTTCACCTTACTTAGTAGGCCAGTAAAAGTTGTAATGAAAACTGATTTGGAATTCCTACAGTTACAGCAGAAATAAGCATTCCAGCATACACAGGTCTCTAACTTAAATGGAAAACCAGCTGAACAAGCTATTTTTGAAATGGCTACACTTTCTAAAAGAAGAAAAACATTGAGTTCAGTTGCTAGAATGTGATGACCACAAAGCTGTTTGTTTAGCGTACAGCTGGAAGAGTCAACTTTATAAATTTGTAGTCGCTGTTTGTTTAGCGTACAGCTGGAAGAATCAACTTTATAAATTTCAAATCCAAAAACAAGTTATAGGTCAAACTTAAGAAACTTTCAGGTTTTGCCCAAGACAGGTAGATACAGAGCTAGCACAGAATCATCTTATGTATGCACATAGAATATCAAAAAAAGATGCACACACTTTGGCATTTTAAAACAAGACACATCTGAGAGAAGCTGTAGCTTAAATAATCACAATAAGTAACTCCCTGAAATATTGTTATCATTTCAAGTGCTTGAAAATTTAAGCTGAGGGTTTGAGAAAAGCTATATATTCATTACTTCTATGCAGCTTATAAACGGATATAAAAGATTACAGCAGGTACTGTTTCAGAAATCACTATCTGCACTTAAGAACCTAAATAAAAAGAAACTAAATAAAGTTTCTGTATCTTACATGTAGCATTTTTTAGAGGCACAAAAACAACAGAATGAAATCGAGATAAGAGAGAGATAAAGACAGACAGCATCTTCCTTGTACCTTAACTAAACTCTTCAGGATTTCAGAAGAAAGCAGAGGCTTGAACGCTTCAACTGTTACTGTGTCCAGTTTGATGACATCAGTGTAGCACTGATACAATACCGCAGGAATCTGCCACACTTGGCAATAACTCAGAACTAGATAAAAGAGAAAAGGTCTTAAATTCAGTAGAGAAAAAATCTCAATTCTTAAAGTAAAATCTCATTTTGTTCTGTCCAGATCTTTTTTTTAAAAAATGGTATTTAACAAACAAAGTTTTATTACTACAAGACCAGAATGGCTCATACCCCCAGGTACACAAGAAACAGCTACCAAACAGTGAATAATAAGTGGCGCTTTGTTTCTAGCACATATCTTAATCAGAAATTACATGGTACTGGAAAGGAAAAATAGAAAAACTTTATTTAAAAAAGCCAAATCTAGAAGTGCATAAAAACTCTCTTTTTCTCAGAAATTTTTCTCCTTATAGGTCCTGAAGGACAACTTTTTACTTGTAGTACTATTATTCTAGCACTGCATAATGAAAAGACTTGGAAGAGTTACTATATTACAGGCGAATACAGCAGAATCCAGCTTTTATATCAGGCCCATCCTGATATATTTCACTATTCCATGGTGAAACCTACACCCCTAATAGCAAGCAGAAAGGGTTTTATAAGCCTCAAATATGGTACTCAGGTGAAATACCACTTACTGGGCATTTCAAAGCCAATATATGACACACTTTGTGGAGTTTTATGACAGAATTTGCTAGTACTTAGGCGGTAAAAGGATTTGTGTTTTTTAAATATGTTTGTATTCTAGAAGAAAACACATAAGATGTAAGACTGCTAGGAATTTTTTGTAAGTTAACTTAATAACTAATTCATGTAATTGAAGATTTTAATTCTAATGGGATGCTCTTCAAAACACAACTCCTCCTGTAAGCAGCAGTGCTCAGCAACATGGTAAATAGGTGAAACTGCACAGTACCAGCAGCAGGCAGGTCTCGCACAATGTTAGGTTGTTCCAGCAGTGGGCAGCACAATGGTTCTTTGAATTCTTTTGTCTTTAAAGCTTTCAGAAAAGGAGATGGAAGTGTTAAAGTGGATTCCTGAGTTTTATATTCAGCTACAGGACACGTTGAAAGAATGGTTACTTGCAAGCCTTCCTTTCTCATGCAGCCAAAAACCTGAAATAAAAATATTAGTTCCAACATATGTTTATGTATTGCAGTAACAGCATAAAAACACAAAGATCCATTTTAATTTAGGTGCATATGGCAAAGAACAGTTTAACTGAGGTTTGCATGACTGACTAAAATTGAGTGACTAAAATGTATGTACATATACAGCCAGATTATTCACCTGGCCTACTGAACTTGCTAAAATCCGTATCACGAGTTTTGGAGGGATATGAAAGACTCAGCCATGCCCATGGCTTGAAAGATGCAAGAGCAGCCCACGTAGCAAAGCGAGTATATGAACAGGCTGGAAAGATGGTGCTTTAAGGGCACCTTCACTTAGAATTCCATCCTGGGAAAGAGACTGAGGGCACCTGTCAGCAAAAATGGCACCTATCACCAGCTTCAA
>NW_010578579.1:89174-102060 GCF_000705375.1 Tinamus guttatus | reverse complement strand
TGGCAGAACTTGGGATATAAAGGTGAGAAGTATCAGAAGATAACATACCATTCCTTCTAAAATAAAATTTGCTCTGTCTGTTTCTATAAGTTGTCATTTAGAATCACTACCTGGGCCCCGGGAATTTAAGTAAAAGCAAAGCTGTATCAAGATGGTTTGTTGTCAGAGTGATATGGTCTCATACAGGAGTTATCTGCCTCCTACCCTGATTCTCCTAACCAACATTACCTTTCCCTGTTGAATCTATCTATCTCTGCTGGGGTGGTAGCCTCAGCTTCAGGGCATGAACATTGCTCTTACTGAATGTGGCCCACCATTGATAAAGCTTGGGCACCTCTGTGGAAAGAATAGGATTCCAGATTTTTAAGTACCAGTCAATCCCTGATTCATAATGATAGTCAAACTTACTTAAGTACAATATAGAACTAAATTAATTCCTATTCTACTGCTAGAATATTACTGGATTTTTTTCCACTGATGTGTCTTAAAGATCTGACCCAGGTTTGTCCTTTAAATGACTGAACTAACTACTGTGTTACCACTCTGAAAATCCCACCATTTTGATATGCATTGAACCAGAGCTCTTTCTAGAGCTCGGTAAAGAGTTCTTCAAGGTGAGTTGAACTGTGAAGCTTTGAAATATGTTTTTCTACTAGGAATCTGACAAGTATTACATTTCTACCTTGTGCATTCATTCTTTGAAATATAACTACAGTCAGCTTCTAATATGCCAAACACCTAAGCCTCTTTTTCCTGTCATCTATGAAAGAGTATTTGCTTTACATAGAAAAGTAGTTGCTTTTTTTGGCTTCCCTGGAAAACAAACAAAAAAAAGGAGTCTAATTTTCAGTGATAACATCACATCAAAATGACAAATTGTTGCTTTACCTGGGACAATTCAAAGTTGCTAAGAATAACACACTGCAATAAAGCTGTAACTTTGAGAAAAACATTTGTGACAAAAGTTCTTCTTCTGTGCTATAAAAGCATGTTAAATAAGACACTGGCAATGCTAAATGGATCAACTCATGCCCATGCTCATAAAGTTCATGCATTTTGTTTTAACCATAAGGAAAGGAGTCGATTGTTTTTAATTCATTTAACTTCTGTGTTCATGCCTCTGATCCCTCATTAGAATTCATTTCCAAACAAAGTGCCTTAAAATTAACAGGAATGTGTGATATTACTGAAAAGCAAATAGACTGAATTGACATATTAGACTTAAATGACCATGATCTGCTTCTTAACCAGGACTTAGGAGCCTAAATAGGAATTATGCAGATTTTAAGGATGGAAATTTAGTTGCATGTGTTGCAGGTGGTGAAGCCATCTATATTTATAAATGGTTAGTGTTGTTTGAAAAACCTAAGATATCCAAGACCTCTCTTTCGGACTGGGAGAAGACTGTACAACAACTACTAGAAAAAAATGCTCAGCCCTCTAGCAATGCTTGCCTGTAAATTCTCCTTATCTTAAACCTCACCTTCAGTTTAGGTTCACCCAAAAGAAATATACGGAAGTTACAAAGAGTCAGCTATTACTATTTGAGATGCTGTAGGACACTTAAGACATATTATTGGACAAATGCGAGGCAGGGCATATCTGAAGCAGCTGGATGCCACAGACGTCTCATATGTAAGGTCAACTCAGATGGTACCAAATGCCATTTTTAGACAAACGAATTTGTCCCTTATGGCTGGTCAGCTCATTTACTCTCTGAAAAACATTGGTTGCATTAGCTTGCTCATGATGAACAGATATAGGAATTTAAGTCACCTGAGATACATTTAGACATCAGCATGTTCATGTTTAAATGCAAATTTCTTAATGTGAAACTCACCCTTAAAGGTCGATTGAATTGCATGTTATGTTTAGGTGCCTACCTCAGCTCCAAGTGCTGCCCCAGAAAAGCATGGATCTTGTGACACTGATCCTGTGTCATATCTACCCATCTCATGTACCAAGCACCCACCAAGTTCCCTAGCATGTTTCAAATGAATGCACTAGATATCTGTGTTTGAGCAGCCAGATCAAACTCTTCAAGTCTACAGTCCAAAATTCTCATTAAAAAATGCACTTGCAGTGGACTCCTGAAGTCAGCAAGTACCTCTGAGCTTGATCTAGAAGCCCCAAGCATCTGCATTCTGTCTTCCTGCAAATTTTTCTGTACTTATTCCAATAAAAAGTTTAGTGTTATATGTCCTATTTTTTTTAGTGGATGTGGGAGATCATAGAGTACATGGAAACCCCCGCTGGAAAAAAAGAAAAAAAAAAAGTCTTTGGAAAACATTAGCCACAATAATGTATTGCATTATAGCAAAAGAAGACATTTTACTGGGAACTAGGAGGTACACTGCTCCAGAACAAAAGCTAGATTTTACTAAGAGATGATTATTTTCTCATGATTATCTTAATATTGTTCTAAAGCATGTTCTGTACATTTGCAGGGTACTTTTACAGCCCTCATTGCCAATCAAAACTGACAAATACCAAGCAAGATGGCTTTGCACTGCAAAGCTCTGCACAGCACTGTTTCACATAGCCAATAGAGTTTGCTGATACTCAATCACGAAGAGCCCAGCTAAGGCAGTAAGCAATTTTATAAGACTCAACCCTTTGAAGTTGTCACTAAACAGAATGCTCTTATTAATTGCTAATTGTATTCTCTTTCTTAATACTGGTGATAGGGAAATGAATGGCCTCAATGTAGTCAGAGCTGAAGGGAACGCTAGTGAGTACTGCAAGAGCCAAAAGAGTGGAGAAAAAGAAGGATATTGCGAATGTCAGGATTCATTCCTTCTGGGCAAAGCTCCTCAGAGGAATCACTGAAAGTCACTCAAACATTAAAAACAGCTACTGAATATTCAGACATAGAGTTCCTGCTTGAGTTACGCGTTCATGTGAGTGCACTTGTGTCCCACAGAGTCTGCCAAGGAGAAAGGGCTAAGCAGTTGCATACCAAAAGTGTTCTAGCAGAAAAACTACATAACATGGGGTCTACAAATCCATGACTGAACATGGACCACAATCCAGTTAATTCACTTTGTATTTTGTCTTCTGGTAAAGTAATGAACCTTGATCATCGAGAAAGTAGTGGGAAAATATTTTACCTAAGCAAGCTCAGTATTGACAATCTGATATTTTTGAAGAGATGTGCTAAATGTATACAAAGCATAGGACAAAGCCTGTTAGAGTATAGGTACAGAGTTCCTCATACAGGGATCCAGGTATGGAAAAGAAGAAACCAGAAGAGATTAGAACCTGACCCTTAGAAAAACCTTAAACAGAGAGGGACTTTCTCTTCTAAGACAGACCCCTCATTGTCCTGAGAAATATCAAGTCTCCTCCCACCTCCCAGATGTTTGCAGAAGTCTGAAAAAAAAAATAAAACAAATTATTAAGGTCTAACAAGGTAAAAGCCACACACCTTAATCCAAGTAAAGATCTACAATGAAAAAGAAAACTGTCAGAGTCTGTCTGAATTCCTCTAGGGACTTCAGCACTGCTATTGTTTAGCATGAAAGATGATTGGATACTAAGATATTGAATTGCAGAGTAGAGAACTCTACTGGGAGTTAATTTCAAGACAGAAGCAGTGCAGCTAGCTAAACAGAATGTAAATCTGATTATCTGTCCTTTCCCAAAGGTTGTTGTTTCAGCCACATCAAAAACATAACAAAACCAGCACGGACTAGAAAAAACCCTCATGAAATATCCCATAGGGGGAAAAATCCTTGACAGGCATGAGGATAGCAGATATGACCTTAAGGGCCAGCTTTCAAAGGGCTTTCAGCTTTGACTGTAAATTCAGCACGCAGTCTGCAGACGCAAACAGGATCTAGGCTTGCAGATAAGATTTTGCAATGTTCTCAGATCACTGCTGGGTCAGTCACTTACTTAACGTGCAGGGGATCTATACAGAGTATAATGTCCTCTTGTAAGGTCGATATGATGGGCTATTTCCTTCTCTAATTCTATGACAGTATATGTTAATGTATGACATTAGTAGTAACTTTAGTTACTTTAGTAACTTTAGTAAAATGTATTTTTGTTCTTTCTTCCATTTGAGGACTTTGTTGGGGGAGCGAGGGCTGTCTGCTCCCAAAGGGATACAACTGCACTGAACAATGCAGGAAGCTCAGAATTAATGCAAAATCTTAGCTAAAAGAAACATGCAAAATGAGGTCAGTGTGGAAAAGACCATCAAGAAGCTGTACTGGAGAAGGTCAAACAGTAATGTAGTGTCTGTATAGCTTTTGTTGTTGTTTTTTTCCAAATTAACAGAGAAAAAGTATTTTCTTTCAAATTGTTTTGTTATACCTAACAAATTTGTAATTCCCTGGTGGTTTTTAAAAGCAAACACACGGCCTCATCAATTTTTCATACTTCCCTTCCATTTACATCATTACAATGAAAGTTTTGCTATGAGACAGAAAGGCAGCCTCCGCAGAGAGAAGCAAAGACACCAAGACTATTTACAAAATCCATTATAAAGACACAGCAAATGTGGAAAGCTCATCTCGCTATGATACTTCAGTCAGTGCTTAATACACTCAGTTGCTGAATCCATAAAATCAGAATGTGGCATTGGCTTAGCGTCACCTCCGATGGGAGAAGCAGGACCTTTATGGCCAGTTCATTCTTTCAGTCTTTTTCTCTGATCTGTTGGAAGTTTCTCCTGAGCTCTGCATCCTATGCAGCTGCCTCTTTGCTTTCTTCAATGCACTATGGTTTTCTTTTCTTCATACCAATTCAAGCTGAGCATTTCATAGAGAGGTGTTCTATGTTAAATGGTGTGAGTGTTATCTCTAACACAAGTAATGCAGGGCCCCATGCCTGGTATGAGCATGGAAGGCTGTACAAGGTTAGCTATACAGTGCATCTAATTAGGCATAGTACAGCATTAACAAGAGAAAAATCCCCCAGACCTGTTGATTCAGCAGGGATCTTGTGGCTGATGCCCAGGGATCAGATTACCCATGCCTGCACCTTGTGCTCAGAAGGGAAGACATTTAGGATTTAAATTATGTATAGTTTCATTTGTATAGATAATATTTTTTCCCTTTGAATTAAGTTGACCAGCTTAAGATAGACTCACAATGTCACCTCATTGGTTTTTTTCCCACAAAAAAATTATCAAGGCAAGCAGCCTGTACTGAACTGTCACCAGCACTGAAAGAGAGCTCAGCTATCACTGCAGCACTATCATGCTAGTCCTGTTAGACTTGATTGGTGTTATCTGCAGCTTTACACCTGCTCAGGAACACTGAGAAGGTAAGATTTCATTATTATCTGGCTCCCTTAAAAACAACTGAAAAAGATTTCATAGCCAAGGAAAAAGAACTGCAGGAATACAGTTTTCTTAAGAATACAATTCTCTTACAAATTTCTTTCAAGGTTCTCCACTGCACTGTCCCACCAAACTCTCAACCAAATAGACATTAGCTAAACAACCTGCTTTGTCCTGGACAAATCTGGACAAGATCTGGACAATTTTATGTTTTGATGGTTTTCATTTTTACCCTGCTACTTTGCACAGTGTGTGTACAGCCTGCACAGCCAAACTTTTTCAGTTCAGTTTCAACTTTCCAAGGAGCTGTGGACAGTGAGGCAACCTGGCTCTATGCTACAACCCTCTCACTGCTCACTGTCCTGCAGACACATCTGTGTCTTGCCGCTTTCATGCTTCCTTGTTCTCCTTCACTTTAGGAGACCACCAGACCAAAGCCACAGGCACAGTGTGCCTGTGATGTGGTTTCTGAATTTTGGCTTGGTTTTTGTTCACTTGGCAAAGCTTTGCTCATTTCCATGCTCTGAGCCAATCCTGTTCCCAGTCAATGATACCTGCATGCATGCCTTTCAGTGCGGGATTTGGCTTCTTGTCTTCAGCTGGTTTCACAACGAATTTTTCTGACTCAGTGCACATTCTGGGAAATGAATTTATTTTTAATAAGTAATATTGACATTTAGCATTTTTAGTAAACAGGTCTATTTCTATTTCTATTTCATTTTTTATTTTACGTAAAAAAAAAATCAAGGCCTCTTCTAAAACTGTTCAGAGCCCACAGTAGATTAAATTTTCAGGTGAGGTAACACATATTACTCACTCTTAATAGATTTTTCTGTGGTGTCTGATATCTCAGGTGAGTAGTTAGAATTATTTACATGGTAAGAAAAGCCTTTCAAATCAAAGAACTAGCATCATTTCTAAACGTTTCCATTTCAGAATGCAGCTATTGCCAAGGATCAAAAATCACCACCAAAGACTGGACGAAGAAAAAGCAGTTAAGTCCTGAGGTCTGTGACATCTCCTATGCAGTTCAGGACTAGCCACAGACCCATCATTTCATTAGAAATCTTAACCAAAAAAAATATCAGATCGGAGGGTCATAAATACTTCAGGCTGGAAGAGAGCTCAGGAGGTCTCTGGTGCAGCTCAGGCTGGTTCAGCTGCATGTCTAGACCCAGGGTCTGTGTCCAGCTGGTTCTGAAAACCTCCAAGGATGGAGCCAGAAAAAGCTCTTAGGACAACTGGCTCCACTCTCGGCCTGTCCTTGAGAAAAAAAGGCTTGTCCGTCCATCTCATCTGAACCCTCCTCGTGTCAGCCTCTGCCCATTGCCCCCTCGTTCTCTTGTCCCGCCCTCTTCCTGCTGCTCTGAGTGTGCCATGTCCTCATATCCATCTCTCCTTGAGCTGACTCAGCCTCAGCTCCTCAGCCTCCCTGCACAGGGCCAGGGCTGCAGTCCCCACCAGTGCTGTGTCCTCCGCCAAGCTTGCTTTGATTTGTTGACTCCCCCCTGGACTGGAAGTCTCAAGAATTGAGACGTGGTTTAATCAGCATCATGTACATGGGATGCTCCATGTCCTGGCCATGCCCCTGCTCATACAGCCCTGGGCACTGCTGGTCCCTGTGCAGTTCACTGGTCACTGGAGCCCCATGGCTTCCATCCTTGAGGCCATTGACTGCTCCTTCCAGTTTGCTGTCATCTGCAAGTTTGACAAGAGCACAGTAAATCACCTTCTTCAGGTTATTGACAATAATAATAAACAGAACAGAGCCCCATCCAACTATTTTTGCTGTTGTTGTTTTGTATACATCTAATTGTCCCACCCATTCAGACAACTTACTGTTGGAAGCCTCACTAAAGCCAACAAAAGTGACATCTGCTGTTCTCCCCTTGCCACAGAACTCGTGATTTTGACACTGAAGATGATCAGGCTGGCCAGGCTTTATTTGTCCATCTATCGATGCTGGCTGTTTCCAGAGACCTTCTTCAACTGTCCTGAAATGTGCTCCAAGAGAACTCACTCCATGATGCAACGTTTTTTGTTGTTTTTTTTTGTTGTTGTTTGTTTGTTTTTTGTTTGTTTTCGCTTTTTTTTTCCCCAGAAGATATTGCATAATGCAGTCACTTGAAATAATTATCAAAATAATGCATTTAGTTTCATTTATTATTAGAGTTGTACAAATATATTTATGTGTGCTCTTGACTATTTTTATTAAAACAACCTGATCTATGATTTGAAATATTAAACATGAAAAAGTTTATAAAATACTATGCTTACAATTGCTAGTGCATCCATTTGTGCATTAAACCTGTGTTTGGGGTATATGGCCAGTCCTACTATACATGAATGCCTGCTGAGATGTCTGGAAGATGGTTTTAAAGGCAATATTAATCTGACATTTCCAAATTTCAAGGGTTCATTTTTTTTTAAGTCTGAGAATATTTTTTCAGCATTTGTCTTCTTGCTTGCAACTATTATTTTTATGCCCTAACTGCACACTGTGACAGGAATTGTCTTTCAGTTCTGTGTTCAGACAATACCTAGAGCAATACAGCCCTTGAAAATGCCTGAGGCTCCTAGCAGAAGCAAAAGAGAGGGATAGAGAGCAGATATGGAGCTGCTAAGCTTTACTCCTAGATTTGGTGTCACATCCCAAACTAATTTTGTCATAACTTTTCTTTCTGCCTACCCCCATAGCTCTATATGATAAAAACAGGAATAGTAATTATCTCTTCTGCATATATAAAAGCCTGGGGATAGATAAGAGGAAGGTGGATTTTCTTCTCTTCCGTCTATATATCATACTGCAGGGGAATAGAGGGGTTTTGAGGATTTCCTGCATCAGATTTGGACATAAACCTTCCTCCATTGCTTCAAAATATATTTTGGCAATGTACATGCATTGCATTAGAATGAAAAATTGTTTCTGCTTTGGTTTCTGAATCAGCCAAGCTAAGGAGCTTCGTGGTTTCTGAATATCTGGTTTGCTGCCATAATTTTTTCCCATGGTTCATGGGTGAAAGAATGGAAATGGCAATTTCAAATATTTATACCTCAGCAGAAGCAAGACAGAATTTAACAGGAAAAAAAAAAAAAGAAAGAAAGAAAGAAAGAAAGAAAGAAAAAAAAGATAAGAGACTGCTTTAACCACTCCTTTCCCTCAAAATCCTCATGCAAATAATATGAACTGAAAATGCCTCAGAGAAAAAGCTGACAGAAGGTTAATAAAGTGTTAGGAAACCAAGATATGTAATCCCTACTTAACTAGGTTTCCCCCCACTGATAAGAGGAGTTGAAACCTAACACTCTAGAGTTAGGAATATTAAGTGTCAATATAGGAAGCAGAAGCAAAATAATTTTCATTCTTAAATATGTTTCTGAAGGCTACTTTAACTGTGCCATTACCCAAGAAAAATAAGAATACAGTTTCTAAGGAACTGAGCTCTTAACTTTTTACTTCAAGACTTGTATAAGACCTCAACATTTGTCCAGCAAGAGATATTCTCTGCCGCACTCATTGAAGAGCTGACTTCATTTGGCTTGGATTCCAACATAAATAAATATGGAATTCATGAATGAGCCAACAGGTCAAATTCAATGCTTAGAATAATTTTATTGAATCAAATTCAGTGGTTGGTCTCCAAAGGCACATTTGCTCAACCACCTTTGAAATAAAGTGGACAAAATTGCAAAAGGTGATATTATGAAACATTTTATTTCTCATTTTATTTATTACCAGTATTCCTAGGAACCATGATAATCTCTGGAGCACCGGGTCAAATCTGCAGAAAATATTTGTTTTAAAAAGCAAACGAAAATGCTTACATTCTATTCAATTCAAACCTCTAGTCCTTCATCTTTTTTCATGCAATCTATTCAATATTTTTCAAGAAGATTTCTTTGAACAAAAACGCAGACAAAAATTCCTGCATATCCTCTTACTTTTACTCATAGGTAAACCACCTGGTTTGATCATTTAGGATGCTTAGCTTTTCAATATCTCCTGCCTTTCATGGCCTTGAAACAACTTTTATCATCTTATTTGTATTGTTCAGTGGTGTCTCTTTATCTCTCTCATAAAACTGCTGCAGACTATCACACATGTTCATCCAAGGAAGGACACCTACAGTCTAAGGAAGACAATAATTGAGTTTTCTTCACTTTTAAAGTTTTGTATTTAGTAGAGATCCTTTCTTCAAATGCTGGTCCTCAGAGCCATATCCAAACGCAAATTTATGACCCCAAAAATATCCAGCAGGGACCTAGACTAACACATGAACAAATTAATAAATCATAATAATTAATAATAAGACATTGCTCTCTAAAACTCCTTATTCTTGAAAGAATTTCTGAAGTGAATTTCCCAGAAATTAAGAAACACAATTCTGATCTAAGCTACATTAAGAATGTTTGCCAACATTTAGAAATGCCCTCTTGCTTAAGAAACACCCAAATGAACAATCTTGTTACTGACACACAGCACCCTCTGAAAGGAAACATCATGTCAATGGCTTCTCCTCATGCGACAAAGAAAAGAGAGAAGGTCATACTAATTTCCAGAGAAATACAATGGTTTCTTAGTTGTTTTATGATAACAATCACAGAGGTTTTTCATGATCATTTCTCAAATTCCATTGACATGGGTTTGAGTATGTGTTAAAGCAAGACATGTTTTTTTGTGTGTGTTTAAGACCTACAGGAAACCTCTCCAAGCCCGAAACTGAGAATCAGATGGGGCATTTTCCTGCCTGAATGTCTGATTATCTTCTTACGTTCATTTGCTTTCCTGTTCTCTTGGACTCATGAATATCATGAATCTTGTATATCATGAATCAGATATGATAAATTATTTGAGGACTTGGGTTTGACATGAAGTTTTGTCTTCTCTCCTGGCTTCAATTCACAGTTAGCACTGAACAAGCTGCTTATCTGACACACATGATTCCCTGACTGTGTCTTTTGGCTGTTTAAAATTACAAAATTATCATTGTTGCAGCCCCCCTTTTTTCCTTCTGAAAGATCAGTTGACAGAGATATAGAAGAAGAAAAAATTACAGTAAAGAAATCACAATGAATCAAGAAAGAGTGAAATATTATAAATACCAAAAACAAAGCCTCATGTGTGGATCAGTTTGCATGTATTTTATACATTATTCATCTGACATAATTTTAAAGAACAGACCCAGCATAACACACACCCAGGAATTTAAAAACATACTAGACTCTAGTTATTTAGAAAGAAGGAGAATTTTTCTAATTTACTCTTGAAGCCTAGAAAATGGCAAAATTGTATCTTGAGCTGAAAAGTAATTGACAAAACACATTCATATAGGAAAGAGATTTTTTTTTCTGAAAGTTAAATCAACAACTCACTCGTGAATACGTAGGTGTGCAATGTTAGGAGATACATGCCAAGAAGAAAATTAGGAGCTCCAAACTTTGCAAAGTTATTTCTACAATAGTTCACTAACCCACAGATATTTATGGGCATCCCACAGATGATCACATTATTGCATCAATTTATCCATCAAATATTGAAATTTGAATGAATAGGTTTAGAATTAGCTTACAGCCTCAAATACTTTAAATATTTCAAATATGTTAATCTGAAAAAGACATGTGTAAAAGATAATGCTGGAAAGAATTGACTAAATATCAGGAAAAAAAAAGATAAAAATGAGAATTCCTAGAGGAATGACTACAGAAAGTTGCATAGTTGCATTTAGTACATGAGACATCTTTGTAAAATTGCTCTTTTTGAGGGGGATAGATACATAAATCTGTTGGCCACTACCTTCATAAAAAATATTTTTCGTGTGAAAAGATAGCAACATTTCTTAATACCATTATTGAAGAGGTAATTAGATCTTACATGGCTCAACATGAGAGTTGAGTCAGAACTCCTCACTGTAGCTCCAGCTACCACTAACTTTTAACAGTATATACATTCTCTGGGGATTACAGTGAGCTTTTACATTCCTTAGGATTGCTGGATATGGTTACTACAGTGTACAGAAAGAAATTCTCACTAACGCAACTAGCCCTGTGGTCTCAGAGATGCTACCAAACTTCTCTAAAATCATCAGGAGTCTCTCCACTGACCTAAGTACATCCTGGCCTTCACTCACAATCAAATGAAAATCCGGCTAGCACCCAAAATTCACGGAGGCCCAGAGGGCAAGAGCGAATCTCCCTATGCCTAAACAGGGGAGAAGAACATTAAGAAAGAAGGACTCGAGGCAGGGTTTGCAAAGAAGAAAAGCAACTGCTGGGTTTTCTTCTCTGAAGTACATCTAAGGTAGTGGCACACACTGGGCCCTGCTCCAAATTGGTAGGGCTGCGGGAAGGCAAGTGATTGCCGGAGGCTGAGCCAAGGAATAGCAAGGATGAGACAGGAGAGAACTGCACAGAAGAGGGGAATAAAAAGTGCAGGGGCAGCACTTGTGCAGAGCTCCGATAGAGCTGCGTAGATTTAAGATCCGCTACTGACCATATGAATCTCTCTCCATTTCCTTTTCACTAGGTACATATTACAAATTCAGAGATAACAAGGATAAAAGAAAATATTTTTTCTTAATGACCTTCCACCTTTGCTTTGTTTTGATGGCAAGAGAAATAAGCAGACCAATTCTAAGAAAAATAATAATGCAAATTATAGACATATAAAAATAATACATTGTATAGTAATATACAGTATAATGCTGCAAGTTTCAAATTGTTAAGAACCCATAACTTTCTGAACTACATACAAACAGAAATGTTCTGGAAATGTATATGACAAGATAAACGAGGAAAAAAGACTGATATATTCTCATGTTTGATCTTTTTCAATAGATAATGACATTTGGTTCTTTTTTTCCTCACATAAGCACTGAAAGCAGCTACCACAGGGTGTCAAAAAGAAATGTATTCCTGGCTTTTTGCCCCAGAAGCCTGTTTAAAAGCAGCTGGGGACATTATTAAGGAAAAGGAGTTTAAGGCTTTTCAGTTGCCCCCGCCTTACAGGCTATTATTCCAAACATGGCAAGACTTATATTTATATCAGCTGAACAGAGTTCATGGCTTGGCCTTTCCTAAAAATGTTATAAGGACTAAATCAGCTTACAAAGGGAAGAGGGAGGAGAAAAACAAAGAAACACTGCAGGCAAGGTAACTTTTCAGTACTGATTTAAAAAGACCACAGACAGCAGAGATCACCTGTGTCACACCTCACCTGCCTGCATTTCATCAGCTTGGAGACACTGCAAGTGCATCACAATGCTGCTTAATCTCGGAGCTACAGAACCAGAACATCACGAATAAGGAATTAATGGGGAATTGTGTGTGTACGGTGGAAATCTACCATGAGGAGTCAAAAGGATGAAGGATGACAGCCAACTTCCTCCTTTTGACACATACTCAGTGGCATACCCATCCACCTCAGAACGGCAGGTTTGGGGGCCTCAACACTTGCTACCAACTTCAAGTGGAAGAAAATTCGAAGCATGTGTCTCTGTTTCTGTCCTTCTATTAAATTTAGCGAATTTGAATATTGTTCCCTGGCAAGGGCCCAATTCCCAATATAAACAGAGGCTTGCAACTGATTCTGCCATGAAA
>NW_010578579.1:76262-89130 GCF_000705375.1 Tinamus guttatus | reverse complement strand
AATGCCTGCCATCTCTCTACCAGACACACTTATCCAGCAAAAATCAAACAGCTAAGACAATTTTGTTAGAGCTCAATGAAAACATAAAATATTGCTATATTTATTAATTCTGCATTAATTGTATCTCCATTTCCTTTTACTACTCATGCTCTCTTCCGTTTGATAGAAACTATTAGAGGGGCTTAATCTAATTTTTTATTACAAAACCAGCAAGGAATCTGCAAGATTGTGATTAGTTGCAACTGTGACAAACATTTCAAAGTTTCCTTCTGCAGAAGGAAGCCATATATATCTCTGAAACTATCCATCTATACCAGGCCTTGAAATCCTTAGGGAAAAGTCAGACTACTCTATAGTTAGAAAGTTCTTAACAAAATTGTCATTATAATGTTTTAAAAAAACCCATGTCTTCCACTAATCCACTAATGTGTTATTTGCAGAATAGAATATATTGACAACTGTATTTATGAGCTGCAATTTGTGCTAATAGCAATTTAACTTATGAGTTAATCATCTCTCTTTAATTGCACAAAAGCAGCTTTAAAATCGGTTTCCTGGGAGGCTGCAAGGCCAGTCACAGGCTACTTAGACTGTGTAACCACTGCCAAGGGGACTGTCCCTCATCAGGGGCTACACTGCATTTGGCCAGTAGTGTTTTTAGTGGAAAATTTTGTCTGTCTCCCACTGCCAGGCACTTCTGTAACAATATTTACTCAAATGGGATAAATGAAATTTCTTTCTTCCAAAAATTATCAGGACTGTGGAAACAGAGCCAGACATTTAAAAGTATAATCAAGCCACTTAAATCCAGCCATAATATTTGGATTTTGTTTAACCCTAAACTATTTTGTAACTTATTTTTGATGAATCAGCCTTTTAAAAATCTTTACGTAAATGATACTTTCGATTTATATGCAAATACTACCCTTTGTAAATGTTGGAATATATTCTTATTACTCATCACTGATACTTAGTGTGGTTTACAAGCAGTCTAAGCATTTACCTTTCAGATTCTTCTTTTAACTTTTGATGGTAAAATTCAAAGTAAGGTAAGTGCTACCTTTTAGTACATCAATAAAATAAACACGCTTAGGGACCACAAAGGTCCCTCTATTGACATGCAGGTTGACTTTATTCAGATTATTTACTTAGTATGTGCAATTAGAAGAGATTGGACAATTATTTACATTATAAATGAGCTATTTCAAAGACAGATATACTATGTCAAAAGTCATCATCTTCTTCCATTTTGATGTTTCTAGCTAACCAAAATTAAAGCTTTTCTCAAGCTGCATGGAAAGAAGCTTATAGAATATAGACTTATAGAATCTGCTAGTTATTCTGTGGGAAAAAAAAAACACTTTCAGCACAAGATGAGAACAAAGCAAATTTCTGAAGCATATAAAATCAAAATGAGTAAAAAAGAAATCTCATGAATTTCTGTTAAGCTTCTCTACCAGACTAAATATATTTAGGAAAAAAATAAGACTGGGAAAAGGATTGTGGACATTTGCCTGCTTAAAAAGATATTTCTTATTTTCTTCTGTCCTACATAGAACCTTCCATATGATACTGTTGAAATAACTGATTTTTTTTAAGCAGTTGAGACTGGTTTCTATCTACTCTCATGCAATTTCCACATTTACACCAGTGCTGTTGCGCTAAGCATATCTTCATCTCTGCCCAGTAGCCCCGAAAGCTTCAAAGGGTCAGTAAGACTATGGAAAAATAAACTTCCAGTCTGAGCCAATGGCGTGAGATAAGAACCAAGCGTGGCTATAGCCTTACACATATTAAACAGTGAGTTGCACTGAAAAGTCCTTGTGCTCACCTTTAAAGACGAACAGAGATTCAAACTCTAGTTTGAACTCTAGAAACCTTCAGAGGTACAGCATGTCTTTACACACCCTGAATGGCAGATAACGGTCAAAACTATTATTTGACAAAAGTGTACTCTTTTTTGGTGTGGCCTATAATTAAGTACCTCTTTGCCCATATCAAGGATGTCAGTTATAGTCAGCTTCACTTATGGATTGCTCACAGCAAGAATTCACAAGAAACTCCCTCTGAGGAAAAACCTCTGCCTAACATGCAGAAAAATGTAAAACCCCTGCAGCAACACATTTTTACATTATACACAGTATAATGCCCTAGCATCAGCTCACACTATTTGCTGTTAGCACATCCTATATGAAAACCTGCAAGCAATGCACTTTAAGTGCAAACACACAGAATAAGCCACAGTGGAAAAATGCAGTGCTGTAATGCATAGACAAAACACTATATTTTTTTTCTTAGCATCAAATCAAATCCTGGTTAAAGGGACACTAACAATATTTAAGCATCAAGGACTCAGATACTTTAAAGAACTAAGACAAAGTTAACAATATTTAAGCATCAAGGACTCAGACAAGCATCAAGAACTAAGACAAAGTACCTTACAATACTGAAAAGGCTAGTAAATACTGCAAAGTTTACCTGAGGAGAAGCTTAGCTCATACCTACAAGCCTCTCTCTCTCTCTCTCTCCCCCCCTTTTTTTTTTTTTTTTTTTTAAATCTGCTGTATACCTTGGTGATGCTGAAGCAAATTAGCAACATGGGGAAAGTACTAGAGGAAAACAGAAGGTGTACATTAATTTCACACCTGATTATTAATTAATTTGACCAAGCTGTTCTGGAATAATCAGCACTTGAACAGCTTTGCTTGTTCCCAATGAGCAGCTGCAGTCGCTCTGTTTAAAATTCCGTGGCGGTGGCAATTGCAGCAGGCTGCATAGTGATGACTGCAGAGTGCCTCTGCTGGCCCTTCTTTCATGCAACCTGCCCTGTGCTCCCTTTTAAAGTCCCAAGCATGGTTATGTCTCTAACACCAAGGTAGATGGATAGGATTTCTTTCTGATAGCTGAGTTATACTAGCATAAATCCAGAGAAAAAGTGAATTTAGGTAAAGTATCTCTATTTGTCTTATGTTGCTGTTAAATCATGAGTGTCAAGACAAAGCAGGCATTACTGACGTTGGAAAAATTATGCAAGACAAGTGAATTTGCATTATGTATTATGAACAGAGTTTTGGTGCTCTGATACAAGCAATGTAGTGTTAGGAGATGACAGGTTCTTCTAACTTTTTAAATAACACACAAATCATCTTTGACAGATAGATGATGTAAAAGGCTCATTGAAATTTTCCATGATGCAGCCTCTCTTTTAGATAAAACTCCTAAAATACAGCACATCTAAGCATTTTCTTACACATTTTTGATGAAGTTTGCCTTTCACTCCTTTTTGCACACCATGTGTACAAAAGTTGTAATTTGTTGTAATTTGCTACATCTGTCTAATGAAAAGCATTTATGCAAAGTAAGTGGCAACTTGAAAAAGAGCGCTGATATATCATATCATGCGGAAGATATGATATATCCTTGGCATCCTATCCCTATTATAGTATCTTCTAAGGAGGAAGGGAAAATCAACAAGGGGGAGCTTCATTTTGAAGGATCACTAGGACACTCCACTAGGAATAAAGTGATGGGATTGACTCTAGTGTTATTTTTATGCATTTTATATAGTCACTGGATTCAGGAGCAGCGGCAGTAGAAATACTGACACTCTCCCATCACTACTTAGCCTTTCTATGCTACAGAATCAAGCTCCTGTGGCTATTAACTCGCACTAAGGCTTTGGCTCATGCTAGGGCCTGGTATATGCTGTGACGAGCAGCATTAAGCAAGACTGACACGTACACAAAATATCCAACAACAGCGAGAGCAAAGTCTGCTATCCTTGTAGTAACCACTACAAGTAGTAACAAGTTAGCTCATTGTTAGACTGAAACCCTTCAGCATTAAGCAAGATTTTGCCTTCTAACTGAAATTACCATGGGGATGTTATAGACCAAACACCTGAGCTGGAAGGTGCAAGTACAGCTCACTCAAACAGGCTGTGAAGTGGATACTCTGCCGGACTGCTGAGGCTCTCGTGTTTCCAGGAGTAGTGCAGGGGACACCTGTATTGTGGCAGAGGAGGAAGGATGAGCAGTTTTGACACCAGCTAGGGAACTATTTTTTCATAAGTGCATTAATTAGTGAACTAATGAAGTAGTGAATTACATAATTAAGAATTTAGGCTAGTCTATTGAAAAGGGATTGAGCCTTGTTTGCTTTCTACATAATGAGCTCATGAAATAAATTTCATTACATTCATCCAGTATATTGTTCTGTCAATTTGAGATATTCAAACAAATGACCTCTTCAGCTTCAGGCTATTTATCTTCTACTGCACAGAACAGCTCTGTGCTGGACAACTTCCTTCCCCTCCCTGTTATGGTCAGATGAAGGACTACTGATACGGATATTCTGCTGGGAGAAGGCAACTTGGGGTCCCTGAAGTTGGAGGATTCACAATATGTAGATCTTCTACTGCCAGTCTCTCCTCATACAGAGCTAAGGTACACTCTGAAAGAATATCAGGAGCTTTGCCGAGTTTATTCAAGCAATCTTCATCTTCTTTCTCTCCCTCAGGAGAGATTTGCTACCTGCAGTTTGTTTGCTCAGCACTTTGAGGGAAGACAAATGAGCAAACAGCAATGAGCTGAGGGCCTTGGGTCACTGAAACTTCCCATACGCTGTCTAAGAAATGCAACTTCATAGTTCCTTTTTTTCATATTTTTTTTCAATTTTTTCCAAAATTCCCATTTTGGAATCAGGTGCATAAAATTACATCCTTGAAGTGTATTTTTTTTCTTGGTCCAATATTGCAAACAATTCTAATCATCTGCAGAGGACAACTCACCTCCGTAAATGCAGCTAGGTATCTGAATCCCTGTGAGATGGGAATTGGAACCTTCTAGTTAAATTGTACAAATACTATATATGGGTAAATAAGAGAAGAAAAAATAGTTCAAGTCTGCAAAATGAGATTCTTGGCATTCATTACCTTTAAAAACAACTGAGAATGTGCAGCAACTCTAAACACTGATCTCCAAGTACCCTCTGAGGCAGAGCATTACAAGGAAAAGCTAATTTTAAAAATCAGGTGTAAAAGCCATAAAATTCTAGCAGACCTTATTTCCTACTTTATAACAAGATCTATGTTTGTATGAAATTCCATGAAAATTGTACCTAATTTACCATGGGTTATTTCTTGAATAAGAAGTAGGAAGAAAGGGAACATTTTTGTATTATTTTCATCACAGTGGGCAACCTACCTGTAATAAAAAAATGCAGCAACTCTGATTTTGCAATGTTATGTTTATTGTCCTGAGTTATATACAATATAATATACGTCAATACCATTTGGCGCATAAACAGTAAAACAAAGAGTATGAAACACAATAGCATTACAATTATTTAGTGCTATAAACAGCATAAAACATCGAAGAAGCTAGTGTAATTATGCTGAAAGCTAAGCAGGGATGTTTTTAAAGCTTTGCCAGAACTTTGCCAAGAGCTACTCAGCAGTAAGTGCATCCTCCTTGAAAATGAGAGTGGATTTTCCACTGGCGAAAATTGTCATAGATCTGTCAGCATGAATCAGTTAATTGACATATGCCAGCTCATAGTTTATATCCACATGGATCCTTCCTTTCAGGCATCTATTTATTTTCTGGTAGTAGCCCAGAAAACTGTGCTGAGCCGAAAGTGCATCCCGAAAGCGGAAAAGACTTTAAAATATGAACTGACTGACGCATTATGAGCACACTTTGCATTGCTACCAAGCTCTCATCCAAGAATTCCAGAGAGATTAATCAGCCTTCAATCAGGCCATAAACTCACAAACCCCATTCTACAGATGAGATACTCATTATATGAAAGAACTGAAAATTAGATTCAAAATCAAAATCAAAATGTGCTTGTATGTCCTTTGAATATAGGCAGGCTATGAAGCTCCTGACTCTCACCACTAACTGGCCTTTCCCATCCCAGAATCAAAGCTCTCTTTCTCCTCAGTTGGTACTGATTTGAAACCTGCAAGTCTGCTGCACTAAACAAGGACTCACAAGCTTGGAAAAAAGATACCTTCTGAATCAAGAGATTCCCATCTGTTGGGTTTACACAAACTTCTGCCCTGGAAGAACAGGTAGTTGCCAAACTGGTTATGTTCAAATAAATTTCCTAGATGGAGGAGGTTGGTCCTTTAATCAGGCTGAAGAGATGACTTTTCTGACATAAAGAAAAGCAGGGGAGGAGATATAGATATTATCCTATTTTCCTATATTATCTTATATTGGATAGAAGCTATCCGATTTTCTTAGTTTAGAGATAAAGAATAAAACAAGACATTTGATGTTAGGCCATAACATTCAGTGGTTGGAAGGAGACAAGACTCGTCTACCTGAATGTACATTTGCACTCTTTTGCATCCCACATCACTGGCAGAAAGCACTACTAATCTCTCTTATGCGTGTTCTGTAGACAGATTACTTAATTTTTCTGAAATTCATACAGCTTTCATGAAAATTGCTTTTTCTTGGAGTACTAAAATAAAGTAAAATCTGGCTTCCTTGCCAATAATCTTCTGGGACAATGACTTAGGTTGGGATAATGTATGCATTACAAAATCTGTAATACTTGCTGAGAAGCTGTACCAAGAAATCTTTGTTTTATTCCTTGCTGAAAAGAGTCCGAACTGCTAAAACCATGTCTCTTTGCACTTCTACTCCTGCTACGAGAACACTAGAATAAATGCCAATGAAAATACTAAGTATTCTGTTTGTTCCTGGAGATTGTATTATTACTTGTGACAGAGAAATATATTTACAGACTTACTGAATCAAAATCATCTTTAACATAATTCCACTAAAATTTGATGGAATTATACCATAGATGGGTCTGGCCTGTTAACATGAACAAATAAATAAATAAGTAAAATTGTAACACATAACTTCTATATCTCTAAAGAAATAAGATTCATTATATTAAGGGATGTTTGTGTGTTATCATTGAGATTCTGTCACCCGACAGATTTCGTTACCAATCTTAAAATCAGTCTTCATTTAAAGACTAGATTTTTTAATGCAAAGGCACTCATTAACTGTTCATGCATGTATTTGTAGAACCCCAGATATAATCTAATTGAAATTAAAGAGAGTAAAAAAAAATGTAAATGCAGTGCTTTACTGAATTTAAATAAACAGTGTAAAAAAAAAAGCAATGCTTTTTATTTAAAGCATCACTTTACTGGGTGAAGTTTGCTATGATGCAAATGCTAAAAATATAAAGCAGGCATTGTTCTATGTTCACTATATATAACATATTTACAGAAGAACATGGCATGGCAAACAAAAGGCCAAATTCTGTCCTATTATGCAAACACTATTAAAATGGTTTAAGAGCATTATAAAAATGGTGCTCTGAGAACGAAGTTTTGTTACTTTTCAATCCTTTTAAAGAAATTCCAGAAATGAAGAGAAGAAGCTTTGTATCTGGTTAGATTAATCTGTGTTCCTAGAGAAAAATAAAACAAAACAGACCCTTAAAAGAAAGTCTATTTACATTAATTTATATTAATTTAGATTAATGATATAATACAAAATAAATGTTAAGTAGCAAATGCCTGAAGTTTGATTCTGCAAACATTTGGATTATGGAAGCACTCTTACAGAGTGCTCCAGAGAAAAAATTAGATTTTTTGATATTGATATTCAGAACCGGGGCAAGTAAAGTTTTAGTATTTTGTGGTGGATACAATTTTGATATGAAGAATGGCAAGGAGAGCATAGAGAAGGTGTGACTGCTCTACAGAAAATCCTTTATACAAGCTTTAGAGTACAGGTGGGTTAACGGGCTACTAAAAGATTTGATAGCATTGACACTTTTTAGGTAAACAGAAGACAGATAGAAATCTGAAGAGGACTAACTGTAGGCATCTGAAGCAGAACTCTACATCAGCAGCTGAGAAGAGCTGATGAACAAGTTCTGAAACCACAGTGTGGCAGGTGCAGGAATTAATGCCAAGCTTTGCAGAAAATCTGACACAAGTTACTATTGATCAGAGATACTGTAAAAAAGATGAAAAGGAAGTATGGACAGTAGTTGGGGAGGACAAGACTCTAACCCATGGGAGTCCTTATGTACAGACAGAACAAAAGACCACCAGGTCTGCTGAGTAGACATCTTAGGAAGCACACTGTAAGATCAACACACATTTTAAATTGTAGCTTTCCTATTCCATGTCCCTTTATGTGAGGAATCACTCACATATGTACTTGTATTTCAAAGCAGTGGCATTCTTCCTTACCTTTCTCGCAGGGTGAGATGTTCAGGTCCTCAAATCAAAGACATTTTTGGAAGTGCATTTGAACTCATTAAGACAGAAACCTCTGTACCTGCTCTGTGCCTCTAATGGCAAGAAGACTATATAGCGCATGCAAGTCCTTTACTCAGAAGTGGCCTTTGTGAGACAAAAGTACCAAAGCTAGAGGCACCTGTGCAGGATGCTGCATTGTCAGAGCAAATCCGGAGCTAAAACCAGACTTGCAGGCATAAAGGTCTCACAGATATCTAACATGGCCTTTGACCTCTTCAGGGAGCTCCTTGGAGGAATTCCCTGGGCCAGGATCCTAGAAGGAAAGGCAGTCCAGGAGAAATGACTAATATTCAAACACCACTTTCTCCAAGCTAGGATGGGTGCATTCTGACAAGAAAGAGGTCAAGCAAGAGGGGCAGGAGACCTGTGTGGATGGGCAAGGAGCTGCTGGGTAAACTTAATGAGAAAAAGAGCACGTACGTAATGTGGAAGAAGGGCCAGGCCACAGGGGAAGAATATAGGAACATTGCCACAGAATGCAGGGATGCAAAGAGGAAGGCCAAGGCTTGTTTGGAATTAGAGTTAGCGAGAGATGTCAGGGACAACAAAAAGGGTTTCTACAAATACATCAGCAACAAGAGGAAGACTAGGGAATATGTTAGTCTGCTGCTGAATGGGAAGGATGCCTTGGTGATGGAGGATGCAGAGAAGGTAGAGTTACTAAATGGCTTTTTGCTTTTGTCTTTACGGCTAAGACTAGTCCCCATGAACTACAGAGCCCAGAGACAAGTGAGAGAAACGGGAGAGAAGAGTACTATCCACTGGGCAAGGAGGATTGAGTTAGGGATTATTTAGGCAAACTGGACACCCATAAATCTATGGGCCCAGATGGGATGCACCCAAGAATGCTGAGGGAGGCGGGGGTCATTGCTCAGCTGCTCTCCATCATCTTTGAGAGGTCATGGAGGGCGGGAGAGGTGCCTGAGAACTGGAAGAAACCAATGTCACTCCAGTCTTCAAAGAGGGTGAGAGAGAGGAGCCGGGAAACTACACACTGGTCAGCCTCACCTCCATCCTTGGAAAGGTGATGGAGCAGCTCATCCTAGAGACCATCTCTAGGCATGTCAAGGAAAAGAAAGTGATCAAGAGTAACCAGCACGGATTCACCAAGGGGAAGTCATTTTTGACGAACCTGATAGCCTTCTATGATGAGGTGACTGGCCGGATGGGTGATGGGAGAGCAGTGGATGTTGTCTACCTTGACTTCGGCAAGACTTTCGACACAGTCTCCCATAACATCCTCATAGGGAAGCTCAGGAAGCGTGGACTGGACAAGTGGACAGTGAGGTGGATTGAGGACTGGCTGGATGGCAGAGCCCAGAGGGTGGTGATAAATGGGGCCGAGTCTGGTTGGAGGCCTGAGGCCAGTGGTGTCCCACAAGGGTCAGTACTGGGCCCAGTGCTCTTCAACTTGTTCATCAATGACTTCTACGAGGGCACAGAGTGCACCCTCAGCAAGGTTGCAGATGACACCAAACTGGGAGGAGCGGCCGACACTCCTGAGGGTTGTGCTGCCATTCAGAGAGACCTAGACAGGATGGAGAGTTGGGCAGAGAGGAACCTCATGAGGTTCAACAAGTACAAGTGCAGGGTCCTGCACCTGCGGAGGAACATTATTAATAATTAATTATTAATAATTAATTAATTAATATTAAATATTTACTTTAGGTATATTCCTTTGGCCATTTATTTTTTACCAGACAGAAGAACAAACAACACCTCCTCTCCAGTCAACATATTTTCTTCATATTTTACTCTGCTATTGCTCATAGTATGTGCACAACTAGCATCTGTGCAATCACATTTTTTGTAAGGTATAAATAATAATAAATAGGCACCTACTTGTATGTAGTTTCTTGTTTATTAATTCAGATGAGTATTTTAAAGTCCTATCAGAACTGCTCTTCTATACATTTACATTAAAACAATTACAATATTCCATCTCAACAGGTTCAAGAGTCAACCAACATGCAACTGTTGAGTATTGCTGCCACCTTCAGGAAACCCATGACAGAAAAGTCCCCAACTAGAAGATAAATTTGTGATGACACTTGGGTTATTGTGTTTTATTTCAAATAGAGACATTAATCTTCATAATGGCATATAAAGCTAATTTTATTATCCTCATTTGCCAGTAAAAAAAAGCAGGACACCAATGCTGAAAGATTTGCCTTAAGCCGTTAGGACTCAGTGACACATATGTCTTCAGTTCCTTGAAGTTTCACCTAGAAAAAATTGTGGATCAGAAAACCATTTGATTTTCACTTGGAAATTTAACTTTTCATTGAAATGTTAAGATTCGGGACAATTACCTCTCAGTTTCTACATCTGAAATGTAGAATCTATATTTAAATCTATATTTCAATGTAGATTTTATCTGATGTACTGATCCTCAGCCCCACTAGCTAATTCTACAAGGAAAATGTAAGTTGTTCAAGCCTTGTTTATTTTTTTTTATTTTTCCAAACATGCACAGAGTATCTACTACAAACTTCTTCATAAAATATAGCTGGAAATTAAGAATCTAAATTCACTACATTTTCTTATCAATAGAAGTTCTAATTATGTCTAAATAAAATTATATTCCTATAATCTCCTAATTGTTATTGTTGCTTTACAATGTTATGTGAGAGTCCTATTGATTTCTTGTCAGTTTCCTCGAATTGTTTTCCTCGAAAGTAAGAAATCAGGAATAACAATGTAAGATCTTCATTCTTTATGTAGTATTAGCAAAACTAAAGTATAACTCCACACTACATACAGAAAGTGACCCAACTTCTATTTTTTGTTTCTTGTCTGTGACCTATCTTGGCTTAGCTCTCACTGGCCAGGTACAAACTCATCTGATGTATCTTAAGACTAAAGCCATAATTATCGAAGTTTTCTAACTGAACACATGTAAATTCTACGTACATACTTTAGTACAGATCTTGCACATGCTTTAGCACAGGCCTTACGAGTAGAGGTGAAAGTACTAAGTGATCCAACCTGACACTCTCATGTCCATTTAGTCACTGTAGAAATGCATTAGCATTTCCCTCAAGTGCATAGGCACAAATTCAGGCTCTGTGAAATGGAACATTGGAGATTATTTGAAAGGACCAGTGTCCTTTACAATTCATATGAACAAATCACGATGCAATGACCAATCAAAACCTACTTATTCCTCTAAATTTGGGGAACTTAGTAAACAACACCGTAATCAACAGGGCAGAAGTGGAATCACCACAAGCATATGCATGAAAATAGGCAACAAAGAAGTGCCTATGCGATAGCCCTGTGGGGAAAGCTCTCACATCCTCTCTGGAAAACCAGTGTGCAAGAGTGTTTCTCTGAAGTGCCCATACAGTAATGCACACAGCAAAGGGTGCAAACAGGAGAAATGAGAAATTTGTGCACAGCCATAAAAACACAGTTACACTGGGCACATGGAGACATGGTGGGATAGCTCACAAAGCTGGAGAGTGCACAGGCTCTTTATGGAGGACAGGCTGGGACAGTGAGGAGGGGGAGCTGGCACATGTATGAGAGTCCATGGGAGGGCGCAGTGCTGCCTGGGGATGGGTGACAGATTGCGAGTCAGGATTAGCTGGCAGACCAGTATCGGCAACACTGTGTTGGGTATCTGGTGACCCTGCGTGTGCAGGGGGGTTGGACAAGATGATCTCTAGAGGTCCCTTCCAACCTTAACAATTCTATGATTTTATGATCTGTTGCAGACCACCGAATAAGGAAGAAAAGCCTTCCTCTGACTATTGGAAGAAGCCTGACATTAACAGGCTCTGGTTCCCATGGGGAACTTGAACAACCTGTGGTCCACTCTGGCATCTGCTGGAGGGACAACACAGCAGGGCACGAGCAATTTAGGACATTTCTGGAGTGCACTGATGGCTATTTCTTAACACAGGTGAACGAATTGCTGACAAGGAGAGCTGCTCTGCTGGATCTCATGAGCAAGGAAGGCAAGTCAGCAAGTCAGTGAGCAGCACTGACTGAAGTGACCACAGGATGGTTGAGTTCAGAATCCCGTGAGGAGGGAACAAGACAAAAAGCAGGATTATAACCCAGGACTTCATGAGAGCAGACTTGCTCAAGAATCTGCTTGTAAGAACCTCATGGGAGACATCCCTGGAGAGAAGAAGGGTCCAGCATAGCTGGATGACATTCAAGAATCACCTCATCCAAGTTTAACGAAGATCCTGCTCCTCTGCGTGGTGCAGTCAGCGGAGCAGTGAGACAGAGCTCTTTTGTGGACATCTGAGGGCACTGGACACTTGTAAGAGCTTTGGAGGAGAGCGCTAGAAGTACCAGGGAGGCTCCACAGATCAAAATCAATGAGGAACTAACAGTAAGACAGTAAGTCTCAGTAAACGGCAATTCCCAAATCCTCAGTTTTATTGCATTTTACCAATTGGCCACAACTTGGTAGCAGTTCTACTGTGGGAAAGTGAACACCTACATTTAAGCAGAGCTCTCCTAACCAAAGGGGTTACAGATTCACCTACAAAAAACATTTCATTACAGAAGATCAGGCATTATCAAAACCTTTAGAAAAGCAGCAGG
>NW_010578579.1:8875-75775 GCF_000705375.1 Tinamus guttatus | reverse complement strand
GAGGTCGGGGGTTGTCAAAGGGAGGGGTGGGTTCGTCCGCTGTGCTGGGAACCTCCGTGGGGAGGTGAGAGCCGGCGGCGCAAAGCGGGAGAAGTCCAGGCCGTTGGTCTCTTCGTCCTCCTGTTCGCTGGAGTCGTTAGTTTGTGCCTGGGGTTAGCGCTGGGTTGTTCCTCCATCCAACCCTCCCTGAAAACGTTAGATAAAAATCCCTGAGGAAAAAATGTGCTTCTCCAGTGGGGAACTGGAAGCACCCACCTTTGGGGCAGTCTTTCTCTTTACATTTTGGGATAGTTCCTATGAAATAAAATCTGAATTAAAAAAAAAAAAGACTCAGATTGCCCCAAACTCGGTGCCATGCTTCCAATTGGGATGTGTGGCAACTTAAATCTTGTGGGGAAACAGAGTGGAGAGTGTGGAGTGGAGCCTGCTGAAGCTAAACCTTTGCCAGGGAATTTTAGGATAAGTATCTCTGCTGGTGCCGGCGTGAGCTGAGAAACACCCTTCAAAGCAGGCTGGAGGTGGACGTGTGGTATCCATGTATTCATGGATTGTGTTTGTAAGCAGTTTGGATTGGTGCTCTGCATTGCTTGCTGGTCAACAGCCAGATATTTACACTTTTTTAAAGGTCTAGTTATGCCAAAGCACTAAGAGAAATTTTTTGGAGGGTAATGTCAAAATGTAGGATTTATGAGTTACTTAGGCCTAAAAGCAAACTAATTAAATACCTAGAAGGTAGAATTCGTAAGAAAGAGGGACTGCAAACCAGGAAGTTGAGAGAATATCACAAGGGATTTTTTTATTATTATTTCAGTGTTATTTATGGTAAGATCATTGAGTTAATTTTGAATTATGTTTGATCAAAGTAATACAGATAGTAATTATATATTAGATATATAGTAATATTAGTAATATCTATATATTATCTATATTTTATATATATATATAATATAGATAGTAATATCTATATATATTAGTATATATAGATAGTAATATCAAAGTAATATCTTCATATAGATAGTAATATCAAAGTAATATCTTCAGCCACTATGCCGCTTACCATGGAGAAATGCTAAATTGATTACCCATTATGCTCAAAAAGGGCAGCACCGCTGGTTGGTGCTGTTTGGACCTGATTATATCTATTTAAGTCTGAAGAAGTGATTTATTACACTGTCTCTTCCAAGTGTGCGTATCATTTATTCACAGGTGCCTATAGAGATTTGATTAACCCTTCTTTTTTTTCCCCCCCAAAAAAAACTGTAGATCATTTCTCCTCAAATAGATTAGAAATATATAAGATGTAACTGCCACTAGGGTTTGGAAGTGTTCCTTGGAATATGAAAAAGTTAAGCCATTAACTTAGATTAATTAATTAAGCAGAAATGGAGCCTTAAAAACAAAAACAAACAAACAAACAAAAGAAAACAGAAAATTGAACTGATAAGACTCCATCTTCTAGACCTGACCGATGTTTCTCATTTTTCACTGCTGCTGCTCATCTTTTTTTTTTTTTTTTCTTCCCCCAGTAGTTTTAGCGCTGAATTGGCACATCTCTGTCAGGTCTCTTGGCTGTTAATACCACAGGGAAATTAAAGTGCCCTGACAATTTCACTTGATCCCTTCGACCATGGACGTTGCAGCAGGTCTGAGGGGAGCAATCTAAAAATCAGAACTGGGTATATGAGCATATGAAAAGAATTTTAGAGACTTTTTCAGGTTTCTTTTAAAGACACAACCATTACTTCTTACATATCCTTCTTCTTAACTTGTTCTCTTGTTTAGTGATTACAGTGGAGTCTTTTACCTGCTGGGTTAACATGTCCAAAATACTCAGGATTTTCTTTTAATGCAATATGTGCTTTAAGAATATTGTACTATGATGCCAAGAGGTCTGTTAAAGCTGATTTAATAATTTCAAAACTAGTTTGTCTGGAGTTAGGCCTTATCAAAGGAGATGACTATAGACAGAAAGTATTTGATAGAGAATATGTTCTCATACTGCTCATAACGGAGAAAAAAGTAATAATTTAAGGCTCTGATGATTTTCCTAGAATATTAGTGGGATAAAAAAAAACCCTGAGAAATATGATAGTATGTTATTCTTACAATTTACTTCATACAGATGTCTCACTTCACAAGTGAAGATGAAGCTCTGTTACAGTCTATGCTCAGACAATTGCTGCAGAGTGTGAAGGAGAAAATCACAGGAGCCCCATCAGTAGAATGTGCAGAAGAGATCCTCTTGCATTTGGAGGAGACGGATGAAAATTTTCACAAGTAAAAATAATTTTGCAATTTTAAGTGTTTTTAAAGAGGTTGAATGTGTTCAGCTATGATATTTATGGAAAATCGTTACAATTAGTATTGATGTGTGTGAATGCATATGTAGTTTCCTGTGGCTAATCAACTCTAGAAAGATGTTAATATAGAGGATAAAGTGAATTCAGCTGTTTTTTTCTCACTTTTTTCCCCCTCTTGATAATATGTTATTTAGACTGTAGTGGTAATTGAGGAACTGCTTGTGACAAAGGAACTCACAAAACTAGCTCACTTGGCCAACTCTTAATGGACTAAAATGCACAGGTAAACAGAAGCCGGAAGAAATCCTAACAAGAAAGTCAGTGTTTTTAACACTTGCTAGGCAATATATCTTTGCTTGTTAAAATAGGGTAAATTTTCAAAAGACTGTTTGGCTTCAATCTATAATTGATCACAGTGGCTGATAGCATCTCAGCCTTCTATATCTTATCAGATAATAATGCACATTCTGAATAAAACCCCTTAACTTTTTTTTTTTTTTTTGTAATATCAAACTTGACAGGGTAATTTCAGTGACATGTTATCTGGAATTTCTTCTGCCAACAGTCCTATTTCCTGTCTACAGTAGTCAAATTTATTCTTACACTACAAAACTACAAGACATAGATTATTTTTAGTTAGTTAGTTCTAGTACATTTTTTTTTCTTTTTAGGACAAATCTAGGATGTGCCTGGTGAATAACAGGAGAAAAGACATAAATAATGTCTTTAATAATCTTAAAGAAATTTTAATTAGAACCCTAGTTCTGTGATCTGACTTCTCTGGAAAAAGCTAGCCATTGGCCAATTATTTCAGAAGAATGGCATTAGCTACGTTCTCTTAAGTTTGTATGGCTTTGAGCATAATTCTTTTAGTGGTGGAAGTTAGGTAAAAGTAAATGGTGAAATGGTGAAATTTTACATAAGCGCTAGTTTGGTCTTTTTAATTATCATGTGTTTGCATCCTCTTGAGGTGCTAAATGCTTTAAGATTTAGCTTGTTTAAATGGTGTTTTATGTTGCAGCAGACAGCACTATTAATACGTTGGTAATCATTCAGAATTTGAGCATTGGGTTATCAGGTAATAAACATGAAAGTAAAAAAGATTGGTTGAAAATATGTTGGTATTAAAAATGATATATTTTTTGAAAGCAACATTATCATTTAGGTGAAGACACCTACAGTAAAAAAGAAAAATTCAACAGAACAAAAAATAGATCTGTCAATATGTCTCCTGAGGAGTAATGCATTTGGGGAGGTATCTGTTTCCATAACTAGTGTGAAAGGTTCTCCTTTTAGAGCAGTGAAACGTTATTGTATCTCGTATATTATGACATCAGGGATTTCGAGGTTATTTAGTTTTCATGAGAGAAGTTTTAATGTATGTATAAATATAAGTAAAAATCCAGTAATCCAGCACTTACGTTACAGTATAAGACCTGTGAGAAAAAATAGCTACATTAATATAATACTGAAAATGTTTGAAGATGAGCTGAAAGAAATATGTTACATTTTATTTTGGGGTATTTTTTGCAGTTATGAATTTGTGAAATACCTTAGACAATATATAAATAATACTCTGGGATCTGTGGTTGAAGAAGAAACAGAAAAATGTACTTCTGCTCAAAGTCAGGGTGAAGTATCTGGCTATGATACTCTTGTCCAGCATGTTACTAAGAAGACCCGTGAATCCAAGGAGTGAGTATTTACATGTAACTCATAAGTTTGTTTCTTTCTGGTCCTGGTATTCGTTTTTCTTCTCTAGAACTTAATTTGAAAATACAAATTCTCAACTATAAAGGTTAGAAAAGGTTTTTTTTTTTTCTTAATATCACTGCTTTTCCTATCACAGATTTTCCTAGTTCTTAGATTGCAATTTGTCGTGTTTTAACATACACTGAAATTAAGAGTATGAGATGCTGCATAAAAATCTTGGTAGCAGATCTGTCAAGATATTGAAACAACTGTGATTGGAGTTGGAGAGGTACAATTTGAGAGAGTCGCTGCTTGATATTACTTCACTGGCTGTGTGTTATTCAGTTACAATGTGTAAGTCGGCCTAAAGGATATTTTTGTTCTCAAGATTTTTTTTTCTGGTGGAAATGATAGGATGCATAAAGATATTTAAGTAGAAAAAAGTCTTATGAAATCTGACTCCTTAGTGAAATATTCTTTATTTCTTGTAGTGTAGTAACTAATGTTAAGAAAATAGTTCATAATCAGCGGTACCTGGCTTTTATTTTCAACTTTAAAATAGCTATTAATATGACTGTTTTTCAAATTCCTTTTTTTTTAATGATCGGGAACTTATGGTTCCTGTGCTCATTAAAGTTGATTGTAGAACCTCTAGTTAACTGAATATGTTTCTGTGTCTTACGTCTTTAATCGGAGTTGAAGAAGGATGTTAAAACACAATACAGTAATTCATGTTATCTTTAGTGACTATAAAATAAATCATAATAGTCTTAAGAAAAAAATAATTTAAAATAAAACCAAAATCTTACAGTGGCTTTTTTTTTTCCCCTGAGGCAGCAGCTATTTTGAATTGTTCCATGTGGAAATTATTATTCAGTCAATTTAATTGAAAAAAAAACCCTGGTTTTGCTGAAAATAAATTCTTTTGTGTGCATGAGCTATACTTAAAATCTTGAATCAGGAAGTTGTATTCTCTTGCATTGGTTCTGCTGAGGGCTTACATCAGAGGAAAAATTGCATGTTGAACTTGAAGAAGCAGAAAACGTAGCAAGGATCAGAGCTGATCTTTTACTTTCTCAGAGATAGATTCTCCCTTTAGGTGTGTTCATATTGTTCCTTTTCAACAACCTCTTAGTATAAGATTGTTAGGCATGGTTTCATTGGGTAGTTTTAGAAAGACATAAAGAAATCTTATTACAATTTTAAAATACAGTTACCTAAAATATATATACTTTTTTGTTGCTAATTTTTGGATATTTGTTTTTCATTACTTCCTGTTCATTCATGTCTAAGTAACATTTTACCTTATTCAGGATTTTATGTGTAATATTTTTTAATGCTTACTAATATTATATATCATCATTCCTTTGAAGGTACAGAGAAATGATGCTTGCCTTGAAGAATGTCATGATGGTTGTGGTAGAATCTTTGATTAACAAGTTTGAAGAAGATCGGATGCGTAATAAGGAGCTGGATAGTAAAACTAAGAAAGAATGTCAAAGTGGCTACTATACAGACAACTGCTCTGACAGTGACTCCTCATTCAACCAAGTACAATGTGTTTTCTATGTTATGAAATAAGCATGAAACTGAAAAAATTGTTAGTTCCTCTGTAGTCTGTGGAGCTTGAGAGGCATCCTTAAAAAGTGATTCATCCTCCCTTTCATATCTTCCCTAAAAGGAATGGATTGCTATTCTTCCACTCTTGAGTATTGATCTTATACTAGACAGTGCATGCTAGATAGAAGAATCCTCTTATGTACCTGCTCAACTCTTCTGATAAAAGATGAGAAAATAATAAGGAAAACAATAGTTTTTTTTTGTGTTTTTACCTTAGGAGCTAGCTAATGTGCAGTTCCTTTCCAGACAGCTGCACTACACTGTGTTACTGAATGAAGTTATTTAGTCTATAAAATATCTTATAATAAAATATAAGCAAAATGTATAAAGGAACTCTGTTGCTATAAACTTAACTTTGGCCAATCGGATAACATTTAGAATGCTGATTTTGATGTTAAATTAGGATAAATGTTAAAATACTAATTAATAAAAGTAAGTAAGATATCCAGAAGTCTAATGCTTTTAGTCTTTTGCTGTTCACTTTAATAAGATATACTAATCATAATTTTAAATGCGTATTACAGAGTTATATATTCATGAATCAGGAACAATTGCAGCTGCTTGCAGAAAGGCTTGACCCTATTCAACCAAAGGAGGTAAGTTTAAAGGAAGAAATAAAAACTTGCTAATGCAAACAAATGTTTATAGCTTGTTGGAAAACAGAGTGCCTGTACATAACCATCTCATGCTTATGTATGTAAGTGAAAGCTTGTCTCTGATGGTTTGTGGGGAAGTCTTGACTTCAGTGCAGTATTTCTTTATTCATATCTGTCTCAAAAGCTCTTGTTGGAAGAAGTATATTTTTATGAGGTGATCATGTATTATAGATGATCATTCTTTAATTTGGAAAAGATTGTATGAAAAACAAAACCTCCTAAGCTTGGTTTCCTCTATGCATACCCTTTGCCCCTCTTGATAACTTCATGTTATCCTTTGTGATATTGTTATCAGGAAAGAGATAGGCCTCCTGATTTGCCAGCCAGCTGCTGCCAAATGGGGTATATAGTGTCCAAGTTAGGTTTGTCTTTCCGGGAGTTCTAATAGCCTCTCTGATTACCACTCAGCTGCTGGTATTTCTGAAGCTTGCAGAAACATCATTATTTCTGAGAGATTCAGAGAGTCATTATGTTGAGAGCTCTCTCTCTCAGTAAGATTTGCTTGCAATTGTCCAGGAATCGAAGAAGTCATGGCAGTTACAAATCTGATGCTATTAAATATTGTTTAACTCCCCTCAGTTGATTTCAGTAATATGCAATAAATGAGAGGAGACTACATTTGTATGTAAATAGCACAAACCCACTTATTTGAAGTTATTTAGGTTATAAAGCTGATGAAAATTCAAGTGAAAATTCCTTACTGGCTTTTTACAAATCTGCTAAACTCAGTTGTAGAATCTCAAGCAGATTTAAAGCAGAATATAAACAGAAATAAACATAATTTTTCCATGCAGTATTGAAAACCTTATTGGAAAAAAATGGTTTCATTGCTTCTTAAGATGTTCTTCTCACTGATGTAGTGGTTTATCCAATTCGCCATACGAGTTTAAATATCTTGGAACTCCTTATTCTCTTCTGCATCCAAGACTTGTTCCGTCCTTTTTCCAGAGGATATTGCAAGTTGCTTATTTGAGAGGTTGCCGTTGACAGATTCGTGTTGTGTTTATCCTTTGACCGCTTCAGGTGCGCCAAGAAGCACTGCAGACACTGTGCTCTGCCCCTCCCTCTGACATCCTGAACTCCGAGAGTTGGCCCAAGCTGCGTAAGCACCTAACGATGTCCCTGTCGGACCCCGATGCAGCTTTCAGCGTAAGCTGATGTTCTGTGTTCAGTTACCAGATGTTTAGCTAGAATAGAGAGTACTGGAGATGAATGAAATATTACGTGTATGTTATGGGTAGTCCAGCAGTTTCCTAAGGCAATTGTTGTTATTTGTGCACGTATCAGATAAACTAGTTTGGAGGAAAAGAACTGTCAGTTCCAAGAGGTCTTGGCTTAAAGATGGCCTCAACAGGGCTTCAGAGACACATGTACTCCTTTACGTGTTTTTAACGTGGAATGAAGAGGTGTAAGGTAAAATGAAAAAAATATATATATTGACAAACTGTTCTGTAAAACATTTCGTGTTAATATTTCCTGTTTAAGTCAGGTATGTACTTCATGGCAGTGGGAAAGGATGCTAATAGTGATGCACAGATACCAATGAGGGGAAAATTACAGTAGTCTTTTAAACTGCTTATGACTGTTTATTGACTATTTAAACTACTTATTGACTTTGTTCTGTAAATCAGGCCTTTTTTTCCAGTTTCAAAGTACTTCTCAAATGAATATAAAATTTATCCCAACTGATCTCATGTACCTCTGTTTTGTAGTTCAGTAGGTCTGCCACTGATTTCAAAATAATGCTAGTTTATAAGTAACTGGTGTATTTAATAACATAAAAAGTAGCATTAATAAAAAAGTGCAGTAATAATCATTACCTTCTGTTTTGCAGATCAGTGAGGCTTTGCATTGGTGCCATCAGTAGTATTTAAGTGAAATTTCTTTGGGACTACACATTTCCATGGCCTCAAATGGTGCATTTTTATAAAATGTGCTTCACATCAGTAGAGCTATCTGAGCAATATATGAAGAATAACATCACTATGTATTAGTGATTATGCAACACACTATACATGTATGTGCATTATGTATGTCTTAATATAATACATTGCTTGCTGACTCTTTTTCTCCCTTAGGAGAAAATTTTGAGGTTCTATGCCAAAACCTTTTCTTCCTGTCCATTTAATATGACAAGAGAAGTATATACCAGTTTAGGTATGTGCACTAAATTACATATAAATCTTTGTGATTAAAGCATTTCCAGAAAATCGGTTACATTTTGCTGTATAGCAGTCTAGTACAGTCTGTTTTGTCGCTATTTTCATAGAGTTTGATTGTTTCTTCTTCCTCTTTTAGCAAAACACTTGGAGTTGTATTTTCTTTCTGAAGAATTTTATCTTCCTATTTCTGCTGGTCTGGATATATCTAACACAGATATAAATCGTTTACTAAAAAAGGTATCCATGAGCTTTCCATACCTTACACCATTTTTGTGATAACTGGAAAACCCTGTTTTATTTGCGTTTTAATTATACTCCTTGTATTAACAGGTACGCCTTTTAAATGAGTACCAAAAGGAAGCTCCATCTTTCTGGATCCGTCATCCTGAAAAGTACGACACCTTCAATAATGTATTACTTCTTCTAAATTTAATGATTTTGTGCATGTAGTGAATACATATAATTTTAACAAAAGAATGGTGACAGGGTGCACAGACAACTGGTTGTTGGTAAGGAGGAAAATAGAAATGGAATAACGAAATGGCAAAAAAAAAGGAGTTATGGGTCATATTAAGTTGTTTATCTTGCTTTTTAAAGCGTTTTGAATGCTTTGTTATAAAAATGCCTTTTACTAAGATCTTTTACTAAGTAATAAGTATAATATTTAGCACTTAAAACTATAGTCATTTTGAAGAATACCAACATGTTGCTATTAAATTTATTCCTGGTATTAATAACATCATATGATCGAATTAAAGACAGCGTGGTTGATATTTATTTATCTGAACAATAAGAGATTAACAGTAAATTTCTTTGAGCGTTACTCTTGGAAAGTTCTAACTAATTTTTGGTTTTTGTTCTTTTATTTTTTTTCCTATTTGTCGAAAGATACATGGAAGAAATAGTAGAGTGTACCTTGTCACTGCTATCACTAAAACTTGAGCCTGGTCATCTTGCCTCTCCAGAGCTTTTAAGTCCAGTCTATTTCTTGGCTCTGCTAGATATCAAAGCTGTTTGGTTCAAAAAATGGACGGTAAGCAAAAACAAAACCAGAAAACATCAACTTTTTAATGTCTGACATGCATCTGGAGTTGGTTTATGCATATTAGTATCATAGATCTACAGTGATCTGATAAAGGTCTGTAATAAACACAGTAGTTAAGAAAGTCTGATTTCTTAGGGATGTATGTCCTTCATTCTTTCTCTGTTTCCCCTTCCCTATCCTACTTTCCCTTTCTGCTCAGGTACTACCCTTAAAACATTTCTGGGAAGTTTATGCTCTTTAAGGCTTAAATCTTCCTTGTCGTAGTTGACTGAAGTTCATCAAAAGATGCACATGGTTCTGTGGAATACATGATGAGCAAGAAAGGCATGAAAGTACAGTTAGTTATACATGCTACAGGTTATACATGACCAGGAATTAGTGCGTTCTGCAGTTTACCATGTATTCATGATTTATACAGTATTGTGTAAACATGTAGTCCAAATTTTCAGCGTTGTTACTGATTTTTTTCTTCTTCTGTTTTACAATATGTCACCCATTTTCCTAATGGATTTTTTTTAATTGTCATCTCACCTTAGTGCAGACAAAATGCCTAGTTGAGTGTAACGTCGGTTTGCGCCTGCTGTAGTTCAGTTCATCAAGTATGTTGCTGTGCACAGGATTGCTAATGGAACAGAACTAGAGATAATTTTAACTTTGTAGTCAAAAGTAAAGCTATTTTTGAAGTTCACACTATTTTTTTGCAATTTTAGCATGCACATTACAGCAGAACAGTGGTGTTTAGACTTTTGGAAAAGAAGTATAAATCTTTGGTAAGTCTATAATTATGGTTGTCATATTGTGGCTGGAACTGGTTTTGCTTTGTACATTGTAGTTTGAACTTTTTTCCCCCTTTCGTCCTTTTGCGAGAGCTGTTCTCTCCTCTTGATTTAGATAAATCTTTCATTATATAAATCATCGTCAATGAAAAGAAAGGTATGTGACCCAATTTGAGTAAGAGGAAATTAGTATGCCTTATAGCAGGTGTTTATTATTAATTAAATATTTATGTTGTATTCATGTTGTATTGATATTTAGAATGATTTCTCTAAATGTTGGAAAAATAGCAAAAAGTGCATAGAATTGTGATAAAAGCTATACACTGAATTCAGATTCTTGTTGGAAAAAAGCCTCAAAAAAACCCATCATTGTCTTTAATTTGCAGTGTGAAGCATTAAAGATTCAAAGTGACAGAAAAATATATCAGACTGGAAAATGTATGGTAACATATTATCCTCTGATAATACTACCGTATATTCTGTATGGGAAGATCTCCATTGGAATGGAAATTTCATCGAATTCAGTGAAACTACAGTGAAACTAATGTAGATATTAGGACCGTTCATTATTGAAGAGGATTTTTGGTAAAATTTCTTAAGCAGATTAATAAATGTAAAATGCCTATAACTGGTATTTCCTTCAGATGGAAATAAGGACAGAAATCTTAAGGCAGGTGTTTATGATTTGTTTATCTGTATGCATAGCACAGAACATAGAATAGGCATGGTCCATGCAGCAAAAAATACATAGAGAGGAAATCCATTACAGCAAGCCTGCCTAAGGTAATTTATGAGTATAGGATAAGCTTACAATTAAATATTTATATTTAATTTAGTATATATGTCTATTTTACTTCAGCTTTTTCAATGTGTGTGTATGTCAATGTATGAATATATCTGGAAAATATCTTAGCAGCTGCAAAATATAATGGTGGTAAGCTTACTTTTTTAGTCATGTGCTATGTATGTGATTAAATTTTAAATCTGCATTGATAAAAATAATTTTTTTATGTACAATGACTAGGTGATAATGATATGAAAATGATGCATTAGTTTTGCAAAAAGAGTAAGAGTGCTGACAACCCCAAAACCCCAAACTTAGAGAGATTTTTAGTGTAAATACATTCTAGACAAAGGTTTGCACATGTAGATAATGACAGGCTTCAATATTGATAATAATATAGCAATGAAATAGAGACTAATTTCTCAAAATCCTAATGTGTTCTTTTCCTCTTCTTTTTCATAGATTGATTGTTTTAGTGCTTGCAGAACTGAAGCTTCTGATGATGCATTTTAGTAGTGCTGTAAAATTTCACCTTCTTTTGGTTTTCCTCTTCATACAAAGCAGTGAAACATAAGCAGTTGTTGCAGTGATGTGACTATTTAGGTTTTTGCATTAAGGGATAATACTTAGACATAAAAGAAAATTAATTTATTGTAAAATAACAGGCATTTTTTATTTTGTCTTTTTTTTTTGACAGATTAATGCAGCTGTCCAGCAATGTCTTGAGTACTTTGAGTTTTGCAAGTCAGCTCTTGACAGAACTTCTAGAGTGAGCAGCTGTTCCCAGCAGCGCTGTGGTAAGTAACTTTACATGTATTGCACTATATGCATGAGCATCTACATTCTCAAGGTCTTTGAGTAAGCTTTGAGAGAGCTGTAATAGGAGTAGTCACTTGTATACTTGAAACAATCCACTTCTGTTGTGGTAGTTGTTCAAATGGGTGTTCTACTTTTTTAATTTTATTGTTAAAGGTGATAAGCAGAAGTTTTCTTATACCGGACGAGATTTGCAGCACATCTGTTTTGTACATTCGCTATGCCTTTTAGGAAGATTGGTCATCTACAAGGAAGGCCGAAATCTTTTTCCAGTACATCTAAAAAACAGAAAAGGTAACAGGGGAGCTGAGAAAAACGTAACCCTGAATCTATCAATACTGTGGGTGTGGAGGACAACATTCTGTTCAACAGCGTTTGACCTGGAAACTTTTGTTTAAAGATGGCATAAGTAATCCTGAGCATCAGTACCTTTTTTAAAAATCTTCTCTAGTAATTGAGCTTTTGTCCTTATATTCTGTACAAGAATTTCATCTTGAGGAGAGTTGGATCAATATTTAAACAATTCAGTGTTTCTTGATATGGAGTATCTTTTGTTAAATCGGTTGTTATAATCAGTTAGAAGAGAGACAAGTATTCAGAATCAAAACTGTTTTTCAGGTGTGAATAAAAACCTAGTATTTTAGGCTTAATACAGATGGAAAACAATTGCTCTGAGCTTAATTTATTGATGTAAATGTTAAACTGTTGTGAAGGATGTTTGATGCCTGTGGAGTAGAGGTATTAATAAGCAGAGAAGAGATGGTAAAGCCCTCTGATCTGCATACAGTGGTACACTGCAGCATTGGCAAATACAGGAGTGTGAGGAAAAAAGTAGCATACCATTACACTAATGTCTTTATTAGTTCAATATAATTTGCATAATATTTCTGTATACTAGTTCTGAGACTTATTTTTGAAGGGATTTTTTACTCTAGTTGAGGATCAGATATTCAGAGGTCCCATATGAAATGGTTGTCTTCTCGGGAAGAAATACACGCTACTGATGGAGTCTTTATGTTGTTTGCAGACTGGCTGTATATTATACTCAAACGGTGGTCAATTGATGTTTATCTTCTCACCTGCAATAGCTAATTATCTTGCTATCTATCCTCTTAATAGAGTCCTTTTCAATTTCAGAGATGCCAAACGTTTCCTCACAAATTGCCTGATTTATTAACATAATTACATTAAACTGAGAGAAGTAGTTTCTAATCTGATTTATCAAAACATTTTTTTTGTTTCAGATCTGAAGAAGAGTTTGAGTGTTTGACAGTTTAGTTCTTTCAGCTGTATCACTTAATCTGATAGAAAGGATTTTTTTTTCCTACTATCATGTATCCAGCATTCTCAAACTTTGGCTGCCATCCATTTCAATAGAACACATGATGTGATTGCAGTTGGCTAATTTGGGAGCAAGGTCAAGCTTTGCAAATTGAGCAATAAGTAGTGTGGCAAAGTGTCAGGGAGATGCACATCCTTTATGTTATCAGTTGTATATAATGTTGATATCCTCAGTAAAAGGAAGTCTATGTATATTTACAAAGTCCACTTTATTAAAGCTGTATGTTAATTTCCAGATTACATTTTTCTTTCCTTTTTTTGTAGATCGTGTATCATTAATAGATCTATTGGTATTATTTACTCAGCTTATTTATTACTCTCCAAGTTACCCAAAGACAGCTCTGACAGGGCAGACAGGTATACATTTATTTAATATATGCTAATTTATTAAATAATAATGCATCATTTTATAACTTATGTGTTTTATAAATTTTTTAATTCAGGATATGATAGCATATATGTACTGGAAAGCAAATAATAGTAGTATTTGTGCAAATTCTTCCTTCCTACTACTTTTTCTTCCTGCCTTTAATTGTGTTAAATCAGTGCTTAATGAAGTTATAGTTCAGAGGTATCTACATAAACTGTACAGATACATTAATATATATGTATGTTGGAAATATAAATAAATACTTCTTGTGTTTGCCAGACAATTATTCCCCAGCAAGTCTTGTTATAGAGATTCTGCAAGTATTATGTGACCAGACGGGATGTGCTGCTGAATGTTTATATACTGATGCTGTCATAGATGCCCTGCTTTATCCCATTCAAAATTTACTGAGTGGCACAGAGGTTTGTAGTAGTCTTTCAAATAATATTTAAACCTGCATAGAATCATGTTATATATTTATTTAGAATCATGTTATATATTTATTATATAAAAAATGCATATAGCTATGTGGTATCACTTTTTTTTTACCCACAGGACACATGAAATCATAGATCTGTTTTTTACAGGTGCTTATCTGCTCTGCTTTTACTTAAAATGAAATGTACTTGTATTAATTTTTTAACTCTGCAAGTTGGTTAGGTGTTCTCAAAGCACAGAGTAGGTAAAACATAATACTTTATTAAAAATTGCTGTCTGTAAATTAGAAAAAGGCAGAGGATTTTTTAACATCTCCATGAGACGTAAGAACTTTGTGAAGTATTAGTTATGCTTAGGTTCTTGAAAGCCTAATTAATACTTGTATGGCCACAGTTGTCAGATTTGGTTAATGATGCTGGTGTGCAGCTAAAGGGACTGCTGGGCTGCATCTGACCCTGATTACTGTCTGTGCGTGTGACCTTAGCTCCGGTTTGAGGCATGACCTTGGACCTGCTCTGCCTCCATGGGCTCGTCTCGGGTTTTGAACTGTTGGCTGAGCCTGGAGACCATGAGTGGACCAGGTCTGCTTCCCTTGCTTGAGTAGTGTGGCCCTGCCTGCCCGTCTGATGGGGAGACCTCTGCTTCTGTCCATCTTGCATCAACCCTGGCTGCTACCCGAGGGCCTTTGTGGAGCCCATGCCCTGCTTGCCCACATTTGACATGCTTAGTTTTGGTGTACTTGGCTCACTTAGTTATGAGCAGTGGCCAACTCAGTGTTCATTCAGATAGGATGTTCTGTATTCACAAGTATACTGGACAGAGCAGCCTGAATAATAATGATAAATGTTCAGGCCCTGAATCCCCTGGTTAAATGTACATGGTCTCCTATGTGCGTAAAGAGTTCTCAAGAGGTTCTTGGTTTGCTCTAATGCGGAAGACTTCCCTCCAAGTTTCAAAGCAAATGACTGTTTAGGCCTGACTCAGCTAGAAAGAGACGTCCATGCTGTAACTTGGGGAAAGGAGGGAGAAACAAGCAAGAGCAAAATTATGAAGAAAGAATTTAAGTGAGGTGGACAAACAAGATCTTGTGAAATTAACTTTCCAATTCTAGCCCAAGGTTTGGTAATTCATACGCAGAAAAAAGCCAGTTGCCTTGTTTCTCACCTTGATCAAGATACTGTTTCTACATCCTGAACAGGCTTGTAAGGAGTCTTTTTGCATTGATTGTGAAGGGAAAAAGGAGTTAAGAAATGTCTCTTTTCTATATCTGTGCAGTCTGAGGACTTCTGCCTTAATCATTAAAAGTGGTAATTATCGCCATTCATGATTAAGATTTGAATGTAGTCTGCTTGCTTACTATGTTGAACCCTTAAGCAGTCATTAGAAAAAGGACATTCAGGTTCTGCATACACAGACAGACTTGAACTAACAGATTTTACAAAAAGCATTTAATTTTAAACTTTTTATCTTTTTTGGCTTCCAAACAGATGCGTATAAACTGTCTTGAAGCCACTTTAATTCATGTAGCAGATATTTTGGAAAGGATTGCTGCAGTAGAAGATGGTCTTTCTCTTCTTCTTTATGGAGGAAATCAAAAGTCTGCCAAAGAAGATATGTAAGAGTGCATTAATGAGTTACATTAGTCATATAAAGTGAGACTTGCTTTCCCTTTTTCATTTCTTTGTAACATACCATGTTTTGTTTATGCTTTGACTAACAGTGTCTGATTATCAGGTAAGATACGAAGTATTTTAGCGGGTGTATTATGGAGACAGTTGTGTGACTAGCTGAGGAAATGACACTTTTAAGAAACACTTTTCTATTAAAGAAAATTTCCATGGTTTATGTGTTACTTGTGAGAGAGAGAGAGAGAGAGAGAGAGAGCTTTCCTGTCCCTGAATGTAGTTTTAATAACTCATTGTGTTACTATTCAGGCCAAAGGCCTCTCTTTTGCGTGTTTTTTGAAGTAAATATTAAAAATAAACTTTTTTAAGAATAGATTTACTGTACCATTTGAATCCCTAGTTAAGAGGCATGCTTTTTAATACACCAGGATAGACAGATCTCTTGTGAGAGGCTGATAAATGTAACAGCCTATCATCTAAGCTGTGTCTGTGTGATCCAATAGGTAGCAGCATATTGTTATATGATACCAAAGAGGGCAGTAAAATTGAGAGTAGCCTTTAGAAGTAAATAAGCTGCAGGTCATGAAATAAACTGAAAAGCCACAGCTGTCAGTTATGTGGAATGTGTGTCGGGGGAGTAAAAGATAGTGATTTGCAGGAAAAGGTGTCCTTTGTGTTACTAACCTTGTAGATTTTAGAAGCAGATCTCGGGTAGAGATAAAGAATAATAAGGATAAATTTTTGCCTTGTATATCAAGATGGATAGTACTGATTAAGCAAAAGCTGAAATGGCTATCCTGGCTGGGTGCTTTCTATAAAGTTACACCCTGTATAGCTTGTGGCCATGTGGGATAGATGGAAGGCAACGGATCCATTTTTGATTTATGTAGCCAAAGTAAAATCACTTACCATAAGTTTTCTTATCTTCTGAATGGTTTTACAGGGATTAGCAGAGTGGGCCTGCGTTTCTTTCCTTTAGTCTTATAGAAATGTAAATAAGGTCATGCAAAGGATTTGTTTCAAGCTTTATTGGTGATTACAAAGCAACAATTTTAAGTGTTATTTTATTTCTAGTCCTACAGCTGTTCATGTAATTGTTGAGTTTACAAAGAAACTTCTTCATGACGACATTTCTCTTTTACCTGGATCCGAGCTTTTGCCAGTTGTTAAAGGAGCTTTCATTTTTGTATGTCGTCAGATGTACAGAACCTGTGAAGGTCTGCAGGTGCTCATTCCTTATGGCTTACATGAAACTCTTGCAGAGGCTTGGAAAAAGGTAAATCTCACTGGGGATTGGGAAGATCAGCAAAATCTTACTGTGAGAGCTTCAGTTTGTGCAATAGTTGTTCTCTGGTTTAGATTAAGTAGTGAGATAAGAATGCTAGGAAGTTCTTATTCTAAAAACTAAGTTCTGTTTTTCAAATCTTACTTCTGTATGTAAACTTGGCAGGTGCTTAGTTTGAGGTCTCTGTGTTTTAAAGTGAAACCAGGAAATCTGAAGATTTATAGGTAGATCTGTCATTTGTAGATTAATGTCTTTCTAACCATTGTCCTTATAGAGGTTATTTGATTTTATAATAGCCAGTATCTACCGCAGGTCTGCTCTTGGGTCTTAGCTTTGGATATACGGAAAGAAAAAAGTAGAGATGTGGCCTTAGTATTTTTTAGGCTAATGTAAATAGTTCTGAGGGGAAATAGGAGGAAAAAAATAAAATTGAAATGTTTGATTTATTTGGTTAGATGCCATTGAAATATTTTCAGGAGATCTGAAGAGCTATATAGGCAGGGGTTTTCCCATTTGCACACTTGGATATCTTACTGGAGTGTTGAAAGGGGCTCTTGGTCTGACCACTAGTCCATTACTGCCTGAAAGAGCTTGAGCCCAGCAGTTCGACTGCATATTGCACATGCATTAAATAGTTTAATTCACTAAACTTTTTGTTGTTGTTCTGATACAGTGTGAAAATTCTTACTTGTAACATATAATTGACATAGAGAGTGTTTCTGGATGCGACAAACAGCAGTTTTTAGTTAAGTTCTCAGTGGAGGAAAAAAAAATCAGACATTTGAATCATCAGTATTAGAAAAGGATAGTATACAAAATTTCAGCTTTGAATCCCGCTTAACGGAAACTATATTTAAAGTACAGGTATTAAAAGTATAATGGAAAAATGAAATAAAAATGTTTGACTAAAAATGGATACATCTTTATTTTTTTTTTCCCTTCAGTGACTGTAAAATATTTACTTAGAAGCAAAGGATCAGACAAAACTAGAAAAAAATGGTTAAACAAATACATAATTAAACAAGTAAAGAAAGAGAAAGGGAGAGATTTTTGTACCCAAGGAGTAGAATGGAACCGTTAGGCTTCCTGTAAATGCGGCATGCTTTTGTTTTAATTAGAAGTTTTAGAAATGAAAACAGTCCCAATGTATACTGAGACAGAATATATCAGAAGTACATAACATGAATAGAAGAGAGGCTTAAAATAATCAGCTTGTCGTGGATGTTTCCCACTGCTATCACATTTGAATATTACTAAGAAAGCATACATTTTTAGTTGAAAATAAAATATATTATTAGAATATAACTGGATCACAGTAAGCTAAGCTTTATAGGAAGGAATGTCTTTTTGAAACTGAATTTGCAATAAGAATCCTAGAATTCTGCTGAATTGAGTTTAGTTTAATTGAATCATGCTGTAGTATAGAATCATGCTGACATAAGTCTATCTTTTTATGCTTTCCTGTTATGTAGCTAGTCATTCTTACTTGAACTAGCTTGTTACTCTATTTAATGTTCATCATATGCAGTCCATCATGGTCCCTTGCAACCTCAACCATCCTGTGATTCGGTGTGGTTCTGTGACATATGTAGAATTAAAAAGATTGCCAAACATTTAACTGACAAAATGCCATTTTATTTTTCATGTCATTTTGGAGGTCAAACTGAGACTGAAGTGCAGATTACCTATTCACGGCTTCAGAAACACACAAGCTAGTACACTCAAGTTTTCAACTCTGTCGTCTTAATTATTTTTAATAATTTTCTGTCATTGTCCTGCTTTAAAACAACCATGGTTTGTAAAATATTCTGTCACTTATAGTGTAGTTAAAAGATTGGAATTGTATTAAAAAAAGAAAAAAAAAAGTTCTATGCAAGCACTAGTTGCAAGTTTTTAAGACTAGTGGCTTATTTCCTTCTAAGTTGCATGTCTCTTGGCACTTAACACTGGTGGGCAAACAATTTTTTCAGGCCAGATCCTGGTAAAAATTCTGGGGCAAACATTGGCATTATTGCACAGATAAAAGGAAACTTGACAGATCTAGAACCACTGATCACTTTAATAGAGGATTTTTTTTTCTGGATAAATTGGCATATGTGTTTGTAAGAGTGGAACTTTGCTATGTTCACTATCTGTACCATATAATGTATATATTTCATTTGAATGAATAGTGCAATAAGCTGCTCATATTTAAAAACAATTTTTAAAGGCATTTTAAGAAAAATAATTTAAAAATATGATTAGCTTTATAATGGTTTATACCTAAGGAAAAAGTAAAAAAAAAAAATTTCTTCAAATACAGAATGGAATGGAATGGTATATTCTCTGCTAGGTTAGAACATAGTCACTCCCCTTTTTGGTGTATATGTGTGTGTGTAGTTTGTGTGTGTATGTATATACATGTGTGTGTGCATGTGTATACATATATATAAATACACACACATTTTTAACAAAAAATAAGGAAGTCTGCCATTTAAAATTATGCAATTGAGCTGGATTTTGTTCTTAATTTTACAGACAAGTTTGCTTTCAGAAAGAATTCCCACTCCTGTAAGTGATGCAAGCTCCCCCTTGTCAATAAGCCAAGAGTCAAAAAACAGGCAAGTACAGATGTTCAGTTTAGGCACGTGCACAAGTATGAACATGTACTGCTACTTTTCTGGTGTTTGAGGCATCTTATAACACTGTATTTTCTTAGCCTTTTGCCAGAAATATACTGGTAGGTAGACAGAGCAATGTCAACCTACATTGACAGACATTGGATTCCTGAAGGAGTTATTTATATATTATGTTCTTCTCTCTCATCTTTGAATCTTAGCTAGCGTGGGTTTGCATGCTTGTACATAAAAGTCTAATCTAATTTGTAACTTTCTCAATTATTTCTTTTGCTAATATAACATAGGCATAGTCCAGTGAACAATACACTTTTGTTTTTCAAAGCTGCAAATTTTAGTGTTTCTATTTTTTTTTATGCTTTTTTTTTTAAAATATTTTAATGCCTGTTTTTCTACTCTTACAGTTCATTATCAGAAGAGACTTTGCTAGATGCCTTACTAACTTTTTCTGCCACACCAAAAGGACTATTTCTGCTTCATAGTACAGGGGCCATGAGTGACTGTGTGACTTTTATGTTCAGCAGTATGTCAAGAAAAAAACAGGTAAGTATAACAGAGTATGTACAATAGTTTCTTTTTTTAATTACTGAGAGAAAACATTAAGGAAATAAAACTATAAACCCTTTTTATTTAATTTTTGCCAAAAGTAATTTAATATGTGACTCATTAATCTTAATGCATGCCATATAGATTTAACTTTGTTGCATGCCACTCATCTTCAGAATGTCAGACATATATTTAGCTGTGATGACTTTTTATTGCTAAGTGTAAAATGAAAAATAAGGTTTATTTTTTGCTGTTGTTTTTCTTCTAAGTTGAAGTTTTTGTAAACCAAGCTGATAAGTGCTGATAAAATTTAGGTACAGTATGTAGTATTTACAGTTTTAACATTTTAAACATGAAGAAGTTATGTTTTAGGTGGAAAACCAGATAATGATATTTAAGTCTTACTGAATGGTTATGTTGCGTGTCCCAAATAACATATTTATCATTTCTACTTTGATACTCCCTTCATAAAAATGTTTGTTTTGTAATCTGACTATGGCGAATATGTAGAGTGTGATTTTTATGAACTGTCCAAGTCTAATGCAGATTAATTTCTGTAAACAGAGATTAGGATTTAAGAGTTCCGTGCATGGTGATATCACTAACACTTAGCGCTCTATATTTGTTACTAACAGACAAGTGATTGTGAAGAGTTTGGTAATGGAATGATTTTTACCCAAATAGCAACGATACCTACAGGTGCAGTAGCTCTGCAGAGTTCAGGTAATTAGAAGAACTATTTTATTAGGAGTAATTACTTGCTATAGCCTTCAACAGTAGAAAAAGATTTTGCGAATGATGTTAAAAAAGATGAAATGTTTGGAATAATTATGTAGTATTAGCAAATGTCTTGATTGCCTCGTATTAGAAGTTCTTTCAAATTCTTAAGTCATCCAGTTGTCTTGATGCAGTTGTATTGTTTCTTACAGTATATAATATCTTTATTCTATAGTTTGAGTTACCAGAAATTTTCTGTAAATGCATTTATGACTGTTAAGAGTAAGCTCCTTACAAGCTGCAAGTGATCATTTATCCACAGATGAGAAATAATGTTGAATTCTGAAACTGAACTACAGTTTTCCAGGGCTGCTGACTGCTGAAAGAGTGATATAATGCACAGCCCTGAATGTCATTTGTTCTTGAATACTACAGTGATCTAGAATTGAGATTCTTTTTTTCTCGTTTTTTTTTTTGGATTCATATGTGCCAGCCCATGGCGAAAAGTCCCTACAGATTCATTGAGCTTAATGTTGTCGTATTATACAAGTGTCTGTGTAGTCTGTAAGTTAGCAAGAGTCTTACCAATAAAGTAAAGCAGCATCTTAAGTTGTTAAAGAAGCCCGTGAGGTACAGAAGTACTCTCTTAATACCTCTAAGTGGTTGATGTGTAATGAAAAAAACTGACCGAGAGACTGCCACAACAGCAGACAAATTCTGCTAGTCAAGGAAGCTGAACTGATTGTTAATTGTTTTATGTATGTTTCTGGGATCTTTTTGAAATTAAGGAGTAGATGTGCTTCAGTAACTCCATCTGTCATGGTTAAATTTCTCAGCCAAGTCACTTCTTGTGGTCTTTGGCATCAAATGGTCGACCAGAAATAAATAGGGTCAAGTTCAACACTTTTTTTTTTTAACCTTGAGGGAAGGTTGTATAGTGTTTGTGAAGTTGTTTACTAATAGTCATTTTCATCTGGAGAGTTCTGAGTTAGATGGCTTTTTTCTTCCTTCCTTTTTAATGTAATATTTAACATTTTAGATTTGATTAATAATATTTTTCAGTGCTTTGAAACTTATCATTATGGTATGTTTTTAGTTATTGGTGAATTAAATACATTTTTTAGTTTTAAAACCATGGGACAAACTAGAGTAGCGCTGATCTATAGGAATTAACTAGTTAGGGAAGAAGAGGAGCTTACTTTTGTTGGAAAATATATAAATATCATCCTAAACTTAAAAATATTCTTTGCAAACTGCTGTTAGGCTGAGTATAAGCAGAACACTGTAGAAAGCTGATTTGACTGCAGAATTGAGCATAGAGAGGATAAAATGTTTCTTAATGTGACTTTTTTCTGATATTTTTGCCATTCTCATGACTGGAACAAAAATTTGTTATAGGCTTTATAAAAGCACTTGTAACTGAAGTATGGTCTCTGCTGGAATGTGGAAAAGACGATGCGAGGATAACTCAACCCAGGTCTTTTCCAGTAGATCCTATTGACCAAAGCTGTCAAAAGGTGAGAAGTTACTTGAGGGAAGAGAGAATAATTTAGTAATAATTTTCTACACTGGCATAGAAAACAACATTATATTTTATCTAGGATGTTTGCATACCTTTCTGAGTTTTTTTTTTTATTGCAGCTATACTTGTTTCTAGGTGTGTGGGGCAAAATTGGTGAAATGTGTCAGTCAAATAATTACTTATTGAAAGAGTTGTTGTATTGCACAGAGGGTCACAATGCCAAGGTTCCATTAAAGTCAGTATAAAATAATAACAATTATGGTGACAGTGAAAGTCTAAAATACTGTCCATTGGTTCGAATATCTGAATATTGTAGAAAGATCAGTTATTGGGTTTTTAGGATATGCTGTGTGCCTCTGAATTTTACAACTACACAATAAATTATTATAGCTTTTGAAAGAATTCTAAATTCCTAGAATTGTATTTCCTCTGCACCAGTAGAAAAAAAAAAACTCAGTTTTCACTAAGCCATCTGCTTGTGTAATTTTTACAGTTTATACGTATTTCATAGGTATTGCTGCCCTTTTAGATTGTAGATAGACTTGCCAGTTCTGCAGAATTATTTTGGGCTGCTCTACCCATGTCAGTTTTCTCTTCCGTAGAAGATAAAAAACTTGAATTAAATGCCAAGCTATTTTATAAATATGTTTGTTTATATTTCACCGTTTAACATCTTTCTTCCACCATTTTTCTTTTTTTTCCTTCACTAGTCTTTTCTATCTCTGATAAACTTGCTCACCTTTCCAGCAGTTTTTGAACTCCTGAATAAACAAGACATACCAAATAAACCAGTGTATTCACTCCGTGAAATTCCTACTGATATAATTGTAAGTATGTTTTTCCTTTTGAAATAAAAGACAGTGTTTCCATAAAGATGTTTTTCCTGAGAAAATAATAATAAAGTATTTCTTATTATGACTGAAACATATTGAAGTTTTCTGCACTTTGTAATAAAAGCAGCATGAGGGCAGTATATGCACATATCACTTTATGGTAACCTAAATTTTCATTTAAAATTTGTGGTCCAATTTAAAGAGCCAATTTCTTGTATTAGAAATGTGCCTTTCAGGGAGAAAGTGCCTTTTATAGGTATGTGCCTACAATTGCATGCCTACGCATGTGTTTTATATAATACTGTTTTATCCCGGTATCTGGGTTCGAACAAAACCTCAGTCAGTCTTTCTAAATAGCGCAGAGCATTCACACAAACATTAAATCAAGAATTGGAAAATTATTGATTAAGGTATATTTCAGTCTTAAATAAAGTAGTATTACTATTGTAGTACTTCAGAATTGTTCTATATTATTTACATACCCTGTATGACTACAAATCTTGTATGTTGAAATATCCTGTATTATGTAGTAGCTAGTATTATCCTTTATCTAACTACAATCCTTTCTTTCTTATCTACAAGGCACAAGCAATTGAGTTGCAATTAAAATTAAATTTTTGCTAATGAGTCAGTGGTTTTAATTGATGATGCATGAAAGTGTTCAGTGTAAACTCTGGATTGATAGTACTTTAAGTTGTTTGGGCAGTTGGTAATGTAGTAGTGTTTGTTGTGTTGGGAAGATTTTGTTGTTGTTGTTCTGCAATACACTCACCTAAAGGTGGATTTCAGAAGGAAATGCAGTGATAGGTTTAATTTATCCAGTCTTCTCAGTCTTGATATGTCTACTAGTTTTCTTCAGTAATAAGGTTTTGTGAGGCACTTAGAATAGGAAAGATATATGCCAAAGGTGGTATATCTTTGAGAGCTATTAGATTGGGGAGGTCAAGTAATAATTTTGTGGCTTTTGGAGGCCTATGTCACTTAGATTTTTGAGGAACTTAGACAGTTTGGGATTTTTTATGTCCCCGAGAATAGCAGTACCGGTGTTACTGTTGAAAGTTACCTGAACAGTGGTACACGTAGGTATTTTGGATGGGGCTTGGTTCACTTAATTATGGTTTAAAAGACCTTTGTGTAAGTCTAAGATAAACACCCAGGATGAAGTAGCTAATAAAGAAAATGGGTAAGTCTAATGGATAAGACTAAGTGCTCAGAAAACTGTGGAGGTTAGGTGGACATAGTTACTGCATGGTTATTGCAACTGTGTTTCTGGTCACTGACTGCAAATAATTAAAGTTATAACCAGATATAATTATGGCCGTAAAGCAAAGTAAAAGCAATTTCCTTGCCACCAGAAGATTTGGAATAAGGTCTTCTGTCAGATGTCTGAATATGCAGGGATAGAAGTAGGAAAGCCAAGACCCATTTGAAGTTTAAGCTGACAGGGCTTGCTGAGGACAGACAGATGGGCTTTATTGTGAATTTTGCTTTATTTTTTTTCTCTGTATGGAAAGCACTTTCTTTGCAGCCCTTTCCCCCAACCTTCCTCAGAAATCTAATAGACAAAATATAGTTTTACTTTATTTTAAATAAGATTACATTTTAAGAGGACAGTTTGCTTTGGCAACCTTTTTTTTTTTTTTCTCTACTTCCGGTGTTACTTCATTGTCTTTACGGAAATACAACTTTAAGTTCATTTCATGAAAGTATGGATCCTGATTTGTTTTTCTAATACGTTACTGAAAAGACTCATTGATCCAAACAGTTGAATAATAATCCCCTCTGCTGTCTCTGACCATACTTATTAAATAGAAATAAAATAAAAGTTTGGATTTAATCCAGATTTTTAAAAGCCTGTAAAGACTTTGCTGTTTTTGTCTTCTGACCCTAATGTAGCAATCGTTTATAACATCAATGGATATTTTTGTTCAATTCCTTTTTTTTTTTTTTTTTAAATGAAGTTATTACTTCAGAAACAATTCAGATGTGCCGTAAACCTGGGGGAATTTATGGAAGAAATACAAAGCAGCCTTAGATCATTGTCTATTAGGTTAGACTGTGTGTGATGAAGGAGATAAGCCTCAACGTCCAAACCAAACCTTGCTATACACAGGACTGATTGCTGGGCACCAAAGCACTTAGAACTATCTGGCGTTAGGGAGGGAATTACAGTAAGGGTATTGCATTTTCAGCCTGATATGGCTTATCCTTCTTAATGCTAATTGCATGAAAATAGATGTATACCCATTTCAACTATGTAATAAACAGTTTATCGTGGATTAGTATTAAAGTATAATATGTAAAAGACTTGATATGCTAGTATCGTTTTGTATGTTTAATATTTTGTTTTCCGGCATAGTAGGTTCTTTCATTTGCACAGCCTGTACTATTTTTTTTTTGCCTTTGGCTTTTTTTGCCTTCTTGACTTTTGTAAGAAGAGGAAAGTCTTTTTCTGCCTTTTTCCCATGTTTTTAATCATAGGTTTCCATCTGTAGTAAACATTCCTATGAAACATATATATATAAAATCTAAAGACATAAATGATTTTTTTTTTATTTATTCTCTTTTGGCAGGATGTCATTGACAGGCTTATAATTTTGAATTCAGAGGCTAAAATTCACTCCCTATTCAGTTATGAGCAATCACATATATTTGGTCTGAGGTAAGATGCTCTTTTTTTTATCTTTTGGTCACAATAAACAAAGAGCATACAGCATGCTTGTTGCATTGCTTCCAACAAGTTAATGTTGTTTGGTCTTATTATACATGAAGATGAAATTCACTTTTTCTTCTTCATTCAATAGAAATTGAATGAAAAATACATCCTATAAAATGAGAATAGCAATGAATCTAATCTTATTACAGTAAATGGATATATTGTAATATGACAAACAGTAATAGAAATTGCTTATTGTTATTTTGTCTAGTTGATTGGAAAGAAATGTAGTACATCCATCATAGTGTATAAGACAGAAATCATACCAAAGTACTAAAACTTTTTTTTTGTTATTATATCATGATTCTATCTGGCTTTGGTTTGTCTCCTTGCATTTTTTTTAATGTATCAGTTAAATTATCACTATTTTCACCAATGCTCATTTTGAGAAGTAGCAAATTCCCAAATATTTCTAGAACCTGAAGCAACACTTGAACACTTCAAGTGTGCTTACTCTGTCATGCTCATTTAAATGTGTTATAATATCTTAACACAGAAATCATAGTTTCTCTGTTTATGAATTTATTAATTCACACTTTCATTAGTAGTTTATGCAGGATATACAGTACAGATGAAGTAAAATCTCTATTGGATTGCACTTCATAGTATAGAAAATTTTGATAACCTTCCTTGGGCAAGTTAAAGGTCAGTGGATTATACACCTCAATGTTAGCTCTCTTTAGCCATATTTGTACTATAGTATCAGAATAAAATGATAGTATAATATGGAATCAATAACCGTAATTTATAGTTCAACTTGTTGCTAAGGATGAAGGAGCATGAAGGAGATGAACAGTGCAGGATTTGGGGTTAGGAGATGTTAGGATTTAGGAGTATAGTTTAGTCCTGTAACTCAGGAATTACAGATACTGTTTTGGAAGAATTCGCTAGCTGAATAGGAGTGAGAAGTCCTAAAACAGAATTAGAAAACAAAGATGTTATTAGGTATTCAGGATTATCCTGACTTCGTAGAAGACTTGACGGAGCTTCCACTCATTTAATTAGGCATAATGGAAAGTGAACTGTTCAGAAGTGTAAAATACCCATTTGCTTTTAGAATGCTTTCTACCTTCAAAAGGTGCTGCCTTAAATTAGAGGTAAAGGAAGAGAGTTCTGCTGTGATATTGGGAACCTTCTTGCTTGTAGGCAGAAATGAATTACTCTCTCTGAACACAAAAGCAGTTAATACCCGTAATGCAGGACAGAGTGTTGGTGAATCCTGTGTTGAAGTTGTGTGTAATGCCTAGAATATTTTTATCAAGGCCTATGTCTTGTGAGGCAACTGACCTACTCATAACTGCTCATATAAGCAACATAACTAGTCCATCCATAATCACCTAAAATAAATCATATGTGTAAGTAGATAAGATGAGCTTTACAGTTCACCCCAGAAATACAGTTTTCCAGAAGTTCATGACCAGGGCACAAAAAACCAAGTGAAAATCTATGAAGTCTCTGATGTTCCTCTTTTTCAGTTCATAATCAAAGTTAAGCTGCCAAGCTGCAAGAAAAAACTAATGAATATTTTATTTTTAGTGTGGATACTTCTTGTTCATAAAAGTGGTAGATATCTTCATTATTAAGTCATAATCAAATAAAGGATAATAATCAAATTAAGTCATAATTAAAAGTTTAAATGTCACTTTCAATAGAGATTTACTCTTCGGAGATTTTGGAATCTCAGTAATACCAAGACTTCATACTTCATGCTTAGCAGATTCAGTTTTTACTGCAGAGGAACCCTCCTCCCCACTGTTTCTTTAATTGTCTTTTGTATAAAAACAAGCCAAATGCAATTTAGGTATTATGAAATGTGCCTGTGCATATCACAAATAGTCTAAGAATGTGTTTTCTTAGTAAGTAAATGGCTTTTCAAGAGCATGTGGGGCTTGCTATACATTTTTTTTTTAATGATAGAGAATAGGCACATACCAACCTTTGATTGTGACTAATTCAGCTGCCAGTACAAAGAAAAACTGTACTATTACATAGCTATTCAGAGTTTCCTATTGAAATCATCTTGGAATTCTGGCTTATTGTTGCATGTGCCTTACTGTTTACAGTATTAACACTTGCAGAAAACTCTTACCCATATTATTTTACTTAAAAAGGTTTGAAGTTTCTTTTTCTCTCCCCCCTCCCTTCTCCCCCCTCCTCCCTCTCTCTTCTCTGTGTGAATTGACTGTGGATTTGGAGCCCTTTGAGTCTTGAAGGTTCAAGACTGTAATTTTCTGAGGTGCTTCTAGCTGTTTGCTGTCTAGTTGAGATTTAAATTCTAGTCTCTTTTTTACGGTACAGATTTTTCTAAGCTTGTATTCCGTAGATCGCAGCCATTCTGATACTCTTCTCTTCTACTCTAGAACAAGGTTTACTCACTTGAAGCCCCTGCTCAGTTCATGTTTTTTTCTCAAAATGTAAAGAAGTTGGGAATAAGAAGAGAAGTGAAAGTACATAGGCAGTTCTTAATGTGAATATAGAAAGCATTTCAAACTGTCAGTTGAGCTTCAAAGCAGATTTGGACTTCTTTAGCAAGTCTCAGTCAGATAAGGTTGGTCAATAAAAGACTGCTGAAGGCTCTTTCAGCTGCTCTTTTGTGCAGCCTGAACATGTACGTACAGAGGAGCTCAAGCGAAATTCACTGTAGTCACTGTACTTCAGAAGATTCTGAATGTAGACTGCTATCAGAGCACAAATCCTAGAAAAAAAATGGAATTTACAGTAATAATCAGACTATTTCATTTTTAACGTACTGCATGTGCAGAGATTTTTCTTAGTTTAATGACCAGCTTTATTTCCTTGACATGGGTATACCCAGTGATAGTGAAACTGTGTTATTTGCTTGATGAAAATGTGACAAAGTTTCAATTTTTTACCTTGGATAAGCAACGTACTAGCCATGTTCCTTTGTCCACTGGTCTGGTAAACTTGATCTTAATTGCAACTTACTCTTTGCATCTGCAATGTCATTGTAGCTCAGGAGTTTTTTGGAGTATAATAAAGAGTAAATCAAGTTGATGATGAAGATTCTTATGTGCCCTATAATGTTTATATTGGAATTGTTAAAGGAAAATTTAGTTTTGGAGTTCTCTGATGGTGTACCTGTTTATTTAGCAAGAAAGTCTCCTGCTTCTAAAAATTGGTACCACATTCTTTTTTTTCCTGTAGTGGATGACTTGTTCCACTTATGAAAACTTGTTTTATCTTCTTTTGCTAGGGCAATTCCAACTACTATGTCCAAGAAGGGTATCTTGCATCTTTCACAGCCAGCGGAACATTTGCAGGCATCTGTGAAGTGAGGACAGACTATGAAATTAAGTTTGGAAAGGACATAAGATCTGAAAGTAAGGAAGAATGGCTTATGGCCTGTAATGGGAGCTGCAAAAAACTAGAATTGGTATTATCATAATGAAAGGTGGCGGAAGAAAGAGGTATGGCTTGAGCTTGAAAGAAAAGCATGTAACTGAGGAAAGTAGAGTAGAAAGAACACCAACTTATTTTGTGTTCATAAAAGGAGCTTAAATGATAAATTATAAAAATAGTGGAACAAGTCATCTTCATAATAGGCACCTTTTAATAAATCAGATAAATTCATAGGTGACTTCATTATATGGTATTTTCTGATGAACAAAATTGGACTACAGGAAAAGTAAAAATTGACAAGATATTTTTAGCAACTAGAATTATTACTAGAAGTTATATTACCCTTGAAAGATCTTCTGTTCCTCTGTAGTTATACATAGCATTTGATTACACCTACCAAAAAAATCAAAGGCTAGTCAGTTTAAATGGGTGCATAGTACATATGGGTTTATAGTTCATATGAAATAATGGTTAGTGGGTGAGAATCCAGGAAATACCCTCAAGTAACACAGGAAAGGAGAACATGGAAATCAGAAACATGACAGCACTCCTGGCTGTATCCCTTTGGGTCCCATGGAGTTGTCCCATTGGGTCTCATGGACTTGTATGTGTCCAATTGAAATATTCCCTAGCTTGATCCTTCTCCGCTAGCTGGGGCTGTTCAGTTTGGAAAAGAGAAGGTTGAGGAGAGATCTTAACAATGCCTTTATACTTCTGAAGGGAGGGTTTAAGGAGGATGTGGCCAGACTCTTTTCAGTGGTGTCCAGCAACAAGGTGAGGCAACAGGTAGAAACTGAAACACAGGAAGTTCTGTCTGAATATGAGGGAAAACATTTTTACTGTGAGAGTGACTGAGAACTGCCCAGAGAGGCAGTGGAGTCTCCTTCCTCAGAGGTACGTAGAAGCCACCTGGATGCAATCCTGTGCAACTAGAGTACCAGGTGTTGTAGGTGACCCTTTTAGAGCAGGGGCATTGGACTAGATGGTCTCCAGAGGTCCCTTCCAACCTCAGCCTTTCTGTTTCTGAAGCCCTTCTTGTTTCTTCCCAGGTGCATTCCACATGACTTCCCAAACTCCATCCTTGCATGCTTGAACAGTGTCTCTGCATTCCTCCTTAGAGATCTGTTCCTGCCTCTGCTTCTTGTACGTTTGTTTTTTTTTTCTTTCTTTTTTCTTTTAAATGTTTTAAGTTTAACCAGGAACTTTTTGATCATCATTGCTGGCCTTCTGCAACCTTTTTTCATGCTTTTCCTGCTTGTTGAAATGGGCCATTCTTGAGCTTGGGGGAGGAGGAGGAGGTCCTTGAAAAACAACTGCTTTTGGACCCCTCTTCTCTCCAGAGGTTTTATCATTGTATTCTTCCAGCAGATTCCAGAAGAGGCTCGCCTGAAGTCCAGGGTTGTGATCCTGCTTTTTGTCTTGGTGCCCTCTCACAAGATTCTGAACTCAGCCATCTTGTGGTCACAGCAGCTAACAATGCCCCTGACTTTCATATCCCTGACAAGTCCTTGCTTGTTTAAATATGCCATCCAGCAGAGTGCCTCCCCTAGCCAGGAGCTCAGGCCACCTGAATTACAAAGTTGTCACCACTGCATGGGAGAAGCTTCCTGCCAGCAGATAGCAGAGCCGACGACAGGCTGATCAAGGCTCCTGTGGGGACCAGGAGCCGTGAATGTGAGGTTTCTTCCAGGTGCCTGAAGAAGGCCTAACATACTACTACTTGCTCGGGCAGTCTGTAGCAGATGCCGCCCTCTATTGCTCATGTTGATCTAGTCCTGACCCATAATCTTTCAGCTGACCTCTTGCCTATCCCCAGGCAGCAGCCCAGACACTTGTCTGGGCTCCCTATGGAGCAACTCCCTTCCTCACCATCCCACTCCGTCCTTCCTAAAAAGCCTGTCTCCATCCATGGCAGCACTCCATGAATTTTTTGCATCTGATCAAAGTTCAATGCAAATAATATTTGAACATTTGAAGAAAATCAGTTAATTTGGTTCTGAATCTTGCTGAAAGAAGAGAGTTTTTAATGTATTTTAGACTCTGTTTTATTTTTAAAGTAGAAGGTAGAATGCTCAGATGAAACGTTGCCAAAATCAGGAAATATGCTTTAATTTTATTGTATGTATTTGACCAGTCTTTATAGCTTGTTCATCAATGTGTGCACTCCTTCTAAATAGGATAGCGGGCTAAGTGGTCTGCTGCAATTCTTAGGTCTCAAACATGGAGAAAAAAAAACACAAAACAGCAGCTGTATTTAGGCATACTCAGAAATAGGCGGACTATAAAGTATTATTTTATTGTATTTTTAGTATTTTATTTATTTGTATATGTATATACTTTTAATACTTCAGAAAGTAGAAGAAGAGAGTATTTTAATAAATATCTGTACGTTAAGGACTGTATTTTTAATTTTCATTTACACTGAAAAATACAATTTCAGTAGAAGCTGCAGCAGAAATTGCTTACATTAGGAACCCAGGTATTTTGTCATTTATCCTACCACTGTCCCTTCTTACCTAACTCTGTTTATGTTTTGATTTGATTTTTTTTCTCTGCCTTCTGTACCAGAGGAGATGTTATAAGCAAGTGGTTTACACTGCTGGAAACCTTAGTCAGATTCTTTGCCATTAGAGTTATCATGCTTAGCAGAATGAGTTGTGTATCTTCGTAATGATTCCAATGCTCTTTGTGTGTATTTTTCTTTCTTCTATGAAATAATAATTATTGCAGTTGAATTGTCATTTCTTGTTTTGTGCTCTAAGGAAATACTAAGAATGATCCAATGTAAGGAAATAGCTAATAGAAAATAAGCAGATCTTGAAGAGGATCGAAACTGAACAGATTAAAGTTATTTAAAAAAAAGAGTCTTGGCTATTTATTCCTTGACTACGATTTGTATTGAATTACCCACAGAATGGCTTGCAAATTATTGTTGTCTGTAGAAGCAGATTGAGAATTATGTGGAAGAAAACTAGCATTGACTCACAGTGCAGAAATTTCACACCATACATAATGTCTAGTTCCAACAGAATCTTGTGTGAGAGGAAAATATAATGCTAAGGCTTAATTTATGATGTCGTTAATGGCTGTGATAAACAGAAAATAAGAATAACGAGAATATTTAGTCATACCATTTTCCATGAAGAGGAAGTCTCCAGTTAAATTATCCTGTTACTGTATTAGAGTGAATAGTGTTAAAAACAAATAATATAATTTGGATTGCCCTTGCTGATATTTTCATAAAATATATTGAAGTAGAGCACTGTCACTGTTAATTTGGCCTGAAGTTATAAAATAAAATTGTATTTAATGTGCTGCATACTGTCATGTGTTCTTGTGATTATTAACTTAATTTACCACAGCTGTTCGTTTCTGACATTAAAAAAAAATTCTCCCAAATAGATGCATTGTTTTTTCACATGTTAGATCTTTTGTTGCTTTTGATCTGTGTTAAATTTGATTATATGGAACTGCTTAAGGAACTATTTTCTGATTGAAATATGTATTTTTATCTTGATTTTTAATTTCCTCAAGGATAACTTGATTCTAAGTTGCCTTACCAGCCTATTGCTGTATAATTTCTTCACGTTTCACAGAATGTCTTATTAAGTCTGTATAATGCTTCTTTTTGCAGTGCAAACAGGAAGCAAGCTGAGTTGACCTGTGAGTGTTTTCTGTGCTTGTTCAGTGCACAGGAAAAATCTGTTAGGAACCTCTCTCTGTTTTCTTAGTGCTGTGGCACTTGGGTGACTAAAAAAGTATAAAAACTTGCACTTGACCTGGATAGGTCTAGGTATCTTCAGGCTTCTTTTTTTTTTTCTTCTTCTTCTTCTTCTCTATTTTGAGATATCATAAGCATGCTCACCTTTGTTTTATTCTGCGTTCCTGGATTCCTGACTGATGTTCTGTCATTTCAATGTGTCCTTCTACAGGTTGTTGAATGTGTTATGCTGCGAGCTCAATACCCTGTTACTTTTAGAGACTCAGTATAAAGTGTCGCAAGTTTTACTAACTGCTCAGGAGGAAAATGTCATAGAAACTTCTGAAGGACGAGGGTAAGGTGTGACCAATAAAAATGTTATTTCAACATTAAGGCAGTTTTCCTTAAAATGGTTTTATACTTTGCTGATTGTATTCATACAAATGCTGTCACTGAAATTAGCTTCTAAATTATGTGAAATATGATTTTTAAACTGTATTAAATATTATAATGTATAGCAGCATGCTAAAGGCATCATCAAAACTCTGATTTTTTGTGTTTATAACTTAATCAACTCTCCAGTCTTCTGTGACTTTTCATTGCTGACTTTTAAAGTTGCATGATGCACCTTTTCAAGTGAAAAAGTACCAGGAAAAGTCTGTTTGCAGAGCACTGGTGAACATTCATTTAGTTACAGATAGTTTATTTCCCGTTCCTCAGCATGTTGAATGTTAGGAGATTTCCACTGTCTTTTTTGCTGTATGGGACGGGTACAGAGCTTAAGTCAAACAATATGGGCCAAAAATCAGCAGAAAGAGAGTGTTGTTGTCTATTGAAGATGACCTCTGCTCCATAAACAGAAAGTTTAGAAACTTGGTGTATAAAAAAATGTGTTTTCTTCCTTTTAAAAACTTTTATACCTGGAACTACACAGTGACAAGTTGGGTGTGCCTTTAGTTCTGAGTAATTCTGTCTTTTCAAGGAAGCAGAAATTTGCTGCTTGGCCAAATCAGGAACTAAATTTGACTTTACATGAACAGTCTTCTGCCCTGACTGAGCATGGAGGCATAACAACAGTTCTGAAATTTCCTGCTAATGACCACTACTTGCTTAGGTGTTTCCAATTCAGTAGTAGGTAGGAGAAGTAAAAAGTTAGGACAACACTTTCAGACATCTCGAGATAGTTCATGTTTCTATTTATTTCTTCATGTTTATGTGTTGTCCAAGTCTTGGTTTAATTCTGGGGTGTCTCTAAGGTTATTTTTGTTCCTTAATGATTTCTGAAATAAATGATGGTAAATCAAAGTGGTTCTGATTATTTTTATTTTTTTTTCAACAGAGATTTTATAATTGATGGTCTGTCAATTGAGAGAAACCATATTCTTGTTAGAATAAATCTTATTGGAGGACCACAGGAGAGGATTTTGCCTTTAAGAGTACTAGATAAGGTCAGAGCATAAAGTTTAACCATTTCTCTTTCCTTAACTCCTGCCTTTATTAATTGAACATTTTTGTTGGTAGCATATAAGGCATATTACTTAACATTAAGAAATGCAGCTTGCCTTTAGTTTTATAAAGGGCTCTAAGAAGAAGAGGTGTGCTGAAAAAAATATATTGTCTCTTGTATCTGGTGTTCAGCTGGTGCCTAGAACATGACATAAAAGAGATTTTTGTACCAGTGTATTTAAATGCTGCTTCTCCCACTATGAAAAAGAATGCAGTTTGTATATTTTTTTTATTTTTGTATTTCTGAGTTTTCCTTATTAGTTTTCCGTCTGTTAAATCTTCCTCTTGTGTAATTGTTTCTCCCTGCCTGTGTTTTCATCTGCAGTATCTAATACCTGTAACTGGCATTGCTGTTCTAACAATGCAGTGTTTGTTAAGCAGTTCCTTTAAGTGCTCTGCCTCTCAATGGCTGTCATTCTTAAGAAGATGAGATGCAAATTACTGTCAGCATAGCAAAAACAATGAGATCAATCTATAAAAATGGAAATACAGGTTTTTTTTGTGTGTGTATTTTTTGTTTTTTTTTCTTTTGAAAAATGCAGTTTCTCTTTTTGTTAAAAAAATACTAAAAACTCAATGATAAATACTAACATAGGTTCTGGCTGAAATGCTTTTTGGATTTATGTGTCCTATAACTTGTCTTTAATTGTGGATTATCATCTTAAATATTGGTATTTTGGAATATCTCATCTTAAATACGAGTATCAAGCATAGTTTTGGTTTAAAGACAATAGTTCAGTGAATTTTACCTAGTATTAGGTAAATTTACCTAATTTACCTCAGTATTAGTCAAGCAGCTGCTGCTAAAGCATCTCCTAACTTAATTTCTTTCTGGTTATGTTTCTAGGGCAGTGATCCATATCCTTGGCCAATGTTTGCATCATTACCCTTGCCAAACTGCTATCTTTTGAAATTTCCTAAGCAAGCTGATTTCAGACAAGGTATAGAACATGCAAATTGTGTAGATACCAAGCATCTCTGATTTTTGTTCCTTCCTTTCAGTTTATGCTTTCATAAATACTTCATTTTTGGCTGTATATTTTTGGCTGCTAAATAAGTAGGTTTGTTTTTGCTTGTTGTGCCTTGTGCAATCTGCAAAGTTCTATTTAGTAATTTAATTATTATGCAAACTTCAAGATTAACCTTTTGGCCAGGCTCAGGTGGGTGACTCATGAGATATATTTATGTTATATCTCTACGGTAACTGAAGCAAGACAGTACAATTAAACTACACTTTTTTGTGTGTGTGTGATTGTTTCCTGTGTTTTCAAAACTTGGTGGTGTGTGAAACAGAGAGTGTTTAGGATAGTTGTTGTTCACATTGAACATCACTTTGGAGTGTGGGCAGGCTGAAGAATCCTTTGAAGACCTATGTAGGCAAAGGAGTTTAATCCATCTCAAAGAATCTTTTTTTTCCCCTCAACTTTTAATTTGTATAGATGATCCAGAAAAATCTGGTGAATTGTCATAATAGATCATTATTTGTGCCTGGTTGTATTCACTATATCCTCCAGACTATATCCTCGCAAGCAATTATTCAAAATTACTTGTGAATTTCTTGAGATTTTCAAAAGTGTAACAAATGAAGAGTATGCATTATGAGTAGGTCAAATAGAAAAGAGTTGGCAAATTTGTCAAGAGTAAATCAGTCTAATTTGCTTCTTTGACAAGACAAAGACAAGTTATACAAGAAGAGAAAAACTTCTTAAACTTTACCTTAGTAGTAATGTTACATGGTTCTCAATACAATTTTCATAAGGTAAGGATTAAAAAAAAAAGTTCCAGATCAAATCGCTATAAAATGATTGGAAATATATTAAAAAAAAAAAAAAACTTTAAGGAGACCTTAGCTCTACTACGGAGGTGTTAGCTGCTGCTATCACACTGGAAAATTATATTTTGAAGAATTGCACAGAATCTTTCTCTGTTCTCTCGGTTGGAGCAACTGTGTTACTCAAAAGTAGCAAGTTGGATAATGGAGTAGAGATTGTATTTCTGAGTTTAGGGGCACGACAACTAACTAGGAGTAGAACTTGGTGAAATCTTGTCAAGTAACACTGAATTTGCTCAAAAGAAGCCTGGAGGATATTCCATCTACGACAGAGAGGAGGTGATTCTTCCCATCAGCTGAGGCCAGTGAGTCCTTGCCTAGAGCACCTCCAGGCTACCCTGGGAATCACGCTCTGAGGAAAACAAATATGAGAGGTTCTACAGCACAGTGACAAGAGCCATTAGTGACGTTCACAGATGCGAACTTTGAAGCATGATACTTGAGCACAGATCGAAGAAATTAGAACTGGCTGATGCAGAAGTGATGCAAGTCGGATTATATAATAGGGGGTTGTAAAGAGGGCAGATTGATTTGGTTTCCATGTCCCTTTGCAGAAAAAGGAGTAGTTGGTTGAGCTGGCCAAAAAGATTTGTCACAAATTAATAAAAAATTATAACAGGATGCATCTGAGAAAATCATGAAATATTTGTTGGAGATCTTGTGAACAACTCTTCTGAAGTGGTGAGTATTCAGAATTTGTTAGGCAACTTGACTGTTTTAAGAACAGCCTTAAAACCTCAGAGCTAGACAAGCAGTTACTTGATTTTAATTCTGCTTCAGTGAAAGGTGAGCAGGGCTCATACAGAGCTCATCAAGAGTTAGCAGCCATACAAACACTCAAACACTCTCTATGGGTGGGAATGGATTTGTTATATTTGTAATATTGCTATATCTATCACTAATAAGCTATGGCCAGCACAGTATTTCTGCAGTATCCTGAAGATGTCTGTATTTGGATTTCATGCTGTGGAGGTTTTATGCAACCTGTACGATATCATTTCTGTTGTCTTGACAGTAGCTTATATTACATGAATAATTAAAACCACTGGATTCTTAGCCTTGTGTAAGAATGTAGCACTAATTTGGGTGAAATGGAAAAGGTTATAACTATAGCCTTTATTTTCTCTGCCTTGACCTCTTACTTACCTCCACTCTTTTTCTCCCAGGAGATAAACACCTGAAGAGAAACTCACCTTTTCTTTTTCCTTTCAAAATTGGCTCCTTGTTCTGTTATTGTGCTGTTAGCTGCGGAAATATATCCTGAGACTTTTTTGTCAGTGGTTTTGGTTTTTTTGTGTTTGTTGGTTTGTTGCTTGATAAGTGATGTCTGCGGAATGGATATTGGAGATTGCTGGGGAAGGAAGAAATGCCCTTTACAAAAGTGCACGGAGAAATGATATTACTGTCTCTGAAGTTGTTTTCTTCTGACCCCTTCCTTCAGATGGTGTTGAAGGACGGATGCAATAAAAGAACCTTTATTTCCTAGGTGTCTCTGCTAAATGAAGGTTGTCTTTTTGAGCGCAAGCCGAAATTACTTGGTGAATATTTTGAATCTAGACTGGCTATTGCTCTCTGAAGAGGTTACGGATTATTGAGGTCAGGGAGCAGTGAACTTCCTTTCTGTGAAACCAGACCTTATGTAGGTACTTAAGGAAGTAGCTGAGATAACAGAAGCCATAGATGTAGTAACAGGTGCTAGGTGTTTGTTGAAAAGGCTTATGCACATTGAATTTTCTGCTGAGAAAATTCAATAAATAGTATAGTTTTTCTATCCTTTAATTCTGTAGTAAAGTAGTAGTAGTAGTAAATGCATCAGTAGGACCTTTCTGGTTTGAACAGTTGAGTAGGGGGAAGATGAATTAGCTGTAAGAAAACACAAAGCAGTGCTGATCCTGCAGCGACAGGAACATCTATTCCCAGCAGCAGTGCCCGAAGCCTGCATCTAGGGAGCACTTACTGTTACGCCCTGCGTCTCAATGTGGTGCTCTCAAACATATTGGCAACTGGATATTTTGCCTCGTCAAACTGAAAAAGAAGTTATCATTTATGCAGGCAAAATTAGTACCTGCATTTCTCCAAGTATGGTGATATTCTCTAATGGGCAGAGTACCCGGAGGGTGTGTTTGTATTTAAGGAACATCTGTAGCACTTCACTCTTAACAAATATCTGCCCCATTTCTGCAGGTGTTAGGCATTCGTCTATATGGGATATATTGCCTTAGGAAAGGGTATATGGAAAAATAAATTTGCTGAGTTGCAATTTAATTTGCCTTAATTATTTCAAGCAATATTTAGAGTTGGAAAACTATTGGATGGCAGTATATTAACACTTCATTTCTGTCAAATATAATTCATAGTGAAGCTTCAAATGATTTATGGAGATCCTTATTTATATGTGGAAATTAATTATGCTATTTCCACCTGTTTGCACTGCAGCAAGATACCCTGTTGCTTTTCTTTTGTCTTAATTGTTCAATTATTATTTTAGTAACATAATTTAGTAACATAATTTGAGAAGGAGCTGTTAAGTGCTTTTCAAAGAGTTGTACAGCCCTTTGTTGTTCAGAGTATAGCTGTTATGTGGTTTATTTTACTTGTAATATTTTCTGTAGGTCTTTTAAGGTTAAGTAACTGCAACATTTACTGTTTTATTTGTTAAGTTTTTGTTGTTTTGTTTTTTTAGCTCTACAGTTGTAACAGCTGTTGTTCAGAGTGCCTGAACACTGGATTCTATAAGTTTCCTACAATGATGCTTAGCATTTTCCTTATGTATACACATCCCCTTACTTTCTTCCTGACTCATGCAGTTCAGAATTGCATTAGAAAAGATTTTTTCTAATTTTTTGTATTTTGCCAAAAAAAAAAAAAAAAAGGAAAAAGGAAGATGCAAGTAAGAAATTCTCTGGTTCCATTTTGTTATGGAAACAAAGTTTCTGTTATCTTTCAGGGCTGTCCTGTAGCTTTCCCACCTGGGCAGCTGTCAACGATGCAGGAATCCCAGCAGCCTTTTGTATTCAGGGAACAAAGGTGCCTGGGAAAAGGCTTTGATATTAATTCTTTCCATTTTGTGTGATCAGTGTTTTCTATTAGAAAACTGGGTTTGGTCAATTTTAACTTAAAATTACTTTATAAAATTTAGCATTAAAACTTGAAATTTCTTCTGCCTTTTGTTAAAAATAAACTGAATAGTCACCCCTTTATATCACTATTTTCTATCAAATTGTGCATAGGGTAAGAAATGCTCTGGTTTTGACAAGACATATATATGCAAAATTATTTTATTTCTTTTAATTTCTATTTTGCATTAGCCAGTATGCTGGGTCGTCATGTGTCAAGCTAGCTTGCTTATAGGTGCTGTTCAGTGTGGATCCCAGGACAGACATTCTGCTTCCTGACGGTGGTTGGTTTAAAGAGAGAATTCCTCTAAGTACAAACATTGAAAGGCAGCCCAAAATTTTCAGCTATGATGCTGAAAATGCGGGTTTTAGTTTTGTCACTGTGCTTCTCTTCTTTTCAAGACCCTTTTAGACTGAGCTAGTTATGAAATTTACTGCCTCAGCCTGTGATATTGTGTACTATAAAAGTGGCAAAATATGTGTAATTTCCTCTAGTTCTGTAGAAAATAGAAGGTGAAAAAGCGTTTTATTGCTAAGAGAGAACATACTTACTCTCCTTTTGTTATTGCATCAGTACTGGTTTTAATTTTGAAGGCATGTCTCCCTATTGTGTAGGAAAAGAGAATATGGTTTTAATAACAAGGTTAAGGTAACAGTAAGGAGCTATCTTTGAAACCTTTTCATTTTCTTTGTGTTAAAAAAGATTCTTTCACAAAGGCTTTTTGTTGAACAGATACACGAATTTGTTTTATGCCGAAACTGAACTCATAAGGCATTCATGCATTTCGTCAGATGTTGTCAGATATATTTGTTCCTTATATGTGTCAGCATTATTCCAGGAGACCCTGTTTTAGTGCTTTGGTACAAAGTCTAAGGGTTCGTAAATAAAAAATGCCTGAATGAAATTGTTGCAACTTCTGACAACACCAAAGAGGGGCCCGTGGCCCTCAGCTGGAGTGTCTTGGGTGCACCTGAAATCAAGAATACAACGTGAAAATCTAATAAGGTTTTATGAATTTTGTGACTAAACAGAACTTGTAAGTTGACTCTTACATTACTTACGTTACGTTACTTGCAAGTTGACTCATTTCAGTGACAGCAAAAGCAAACTTTCAGTGTCACGATGTGTCTCCATTTGAAGTCCCTGGGTTAAATCTGGGAAATTCCAGAGAGCATCCATAAAGCTGGTATAAAATCTCTCGTACCATGGACAACCCAGTATATTTTTCCCAAATGTACTAGATGTATGTAGCAACATGAGGCTTAGCATCTGTCCAGACTAGAAGCATCTGAAGGAAACCTGCTTATATAAAGAGGCAGGGATTTTCCATGGAGTACCATTACTTTGACATCAATCACATTTCATTTCATGTTCAACAAAAAGGTGCTCCCCCTTCAGTTTTCTTATGCATTTGATGACATTTATTGGAGCTTTGATTTCTCCCATTTCTCCCCCCCCCCCTTTTTTTTTGTTAAGAGTCATGAAATGACATGGAAATATCAAACTATTTAAAATATGTTTTCACCTCTTACGGTTTGGGGACAGGGAGGTTATAAAATGTAGGGGTAGTAAAAGATATGTCTCAGGAACGTCTTAAATGTTCAACACCCTACAAGTAAATTTTCTGTATAAAGTGAAATGTCATCAGCTTTAGGACTACCTACTTCTCCAGTGTAAGTTTCGCAGGATAAGGGATAGTTTGTTGGTCTTTTCTTCCTGATGTGTGAGGGCCGCCAAAATACCATGTAGTGACAAGGCTTTCAGCTGTATCTGACTCCTCTTTTTCTCTGAAATTATTTCTGGTTTCTGAATGCATCTGTTATATACATTGGGTATTTTGTAGGTTACAGCTTTTCATTAATTAGTATCATTAAGGTTGTTTTTAAAGAATGATGCTCTTTCTTCTTTATTCTAGATAATGATCTGGACAAGCTCTTATCACTTTTAAAAAATCCAGATAAACAAACAGGTTGGGCAGAAAACTGTAGAAAACTTTTCTGCAAAGTCATGAAAGCCAAACCTGACATCATCAGCGGAACGAGTGAGTATTGCTTCTTCATTTAAACAAAAGCAAACAAAATGCTATTAGGAGCATTTTTCCACTGAGAATGAAATTAAATTGACCATTTATTTTATTCAATTAGTCCATTTTGTATTGATTATGAGAATTATTTTAATTGTGATTTTTTTCCTATGAGATCAAGATTTATGCTTCATGTTCTGTTCGTATCCATGCTTTTGTCCACCAGCCCTGTGAATAACCTTTAAACCCACTGGTGGTTTTGTGCAAAATCTGATAGAGGAAGAGGGTACATGATTGTGGTTTTCAGAAAGTGGAAAGGAGAGCCTGAGAGAAAAGATAAATATTTTCCAGGTATCAGTGAATTACTTTAAAGGGGAAAATAAATGATATGAAAAGCCAATTCTGTTAGTTTTCAGAACTGAGCCTCACTAAACATCAGTGCATCCACTCATTCACTTTCTTTTTTTTTCTTTTTTTCATTCTGTGTGCAGAATGGGTAATGGATAGTGAGCTTGTACTACAGCATTGGTATGAGTCAGTTAAAACAAACCAACTATCCAAAACAAAATCAGCAATTGCCTATGTGACATAAATCACTGGAAAACAGATTTGTAAGAGAAACTTACATAAAAATGACGAAACTACGTGCTTTCAGGAAATACTGACTTGCAGTTCTTGAAGATTATAGGTTGTAATTTGATTATCTTCTGATTATAGAAGATGCTTAGTACATGGTCTGATCTTTTGCTTACATATTCCAAAGACTTCCCTTTAAATTCTTTAGGAAACCAATCTATACCACTGACAGTCAAGGCAGAAGAAATATATTCTATGTGAAATCAAAGTAACGCAATGTGTGGTTTGTATAAGAAACCTGAATTTTACCATAATCTGTAGAGCTATATAAAAATTCCAGGGTCAAAGTCGTTTATAGAGGAACTGATTCAGTATAAAAACAATAAATAAGAAACTTTCACTTGCGTAAATGGGATTAAAGTCTGAAATTATTGAAATTTTCAAAGTTCTTCAAGCTTTGCATTCCTGTAGCTTGTTTGAAATGAGTTTGTGTTTATAATCAGGTAATGATAATTTAGTCAGACCTTTTACCTTCCATTCTGAGGAATGCGTGTCTGTAGACAGAAAATATTTGTTTATAATGCATATATGTGTTTATTATGTATATTACATTGTACACATCCACAAATGGATGTATTCATTCAGAAAGTAAGGGGACTCTAGTAAAACAGATGAACAAATGGAGATTTGTAAACTGAAGTACCAAATGTGATTTATATGAGCTTCTGCTATTGTAAGAAGAATAAATTGAATAGAACACTTAAAAAAAAAAATCTACGTTTTGCTAGCAATAGAGATATGTTTCCTTTTCTTGCTTATTTCTTACAGAACTAGTAATCCAGTGAGTGTTTTTTTTTTTTAATGTTACACATTGTGAAGCACAACTCACTCTTTGCAAAATCAATTTATTTGAATATAGCATATTTTCTAAACAGATATCTTCTTGGATTACATGAAATTCATGTTAAAATTGTTAGTCTGTCTTCTGACATACAAAAGGAATTACATATTGTATATTAATTTATACAGGAATTTATAGGAATTGTATATAAGAACAGAACATATGCTTAATGTAGTTGGCTTACAAAGAAAAATGAAACAAAATTATTTCATGTTTTTTAGTATTGTACTACAGACAGCCTCAAACCTGTGTAGGTTGTTTCCTGCAAGTTTGCTTGGAGGTACCAGCAGTTAGAATTAGGAATTTAAAGAGAATCATTAAAATTTGTTTACCCAAAAGGAAGAGATTAGGGTTTCTTCTGAATAACTGTTTCCAGCTGAGATGGAGCTGGATGTAAAAGCAAGGCAGAAAGCTATCCATGAAATTTTTAGTCTCTTTCACAGCTTTTCTAAGTGCGTTCATAAGCCACACAAGTAAGTGTAAAATTGAAACAGTTTGGCTTAATGAAATACTAAATTAAAAAAATACTATTAAAGACTAGCACTAACGTAAAGTGGCGCTACATTAAGGTGAAATCTATGCTGCTCTTTAAATGAGGTAGATCTGCATGCAGATATTTCAGAAACAGCACTATTTCTGCTAGCTGTGTGGTTTGAGACAATATTACATTCACAGAAACTTTTCTGTGAGAAGCAGCTGTGCTGCCGCGTGGGTTCCCTTTTTAGGAGAGTGTGGTTTAAACTTCAGCCTTCACGAGATGAAAGACTTGAGTAAGTTCAGCCTGCAGTCCTGCAGTGTGCTCTCCCACAGGCTCTCGTGTGCGAAAGAAACTTCTCCAGGCTATCATTTCAAAAAGGCGAATCAGAGCGGCTGAATTAGATTTCCATTCTAAATCGGTTCTCCCATGAACCTGTTTTTCTGTATAGTAACCGCGTAAGTTTTCCAAGCACAGTTTCATCTTTTTAAATATTACCCGAATCTTCTGTCTCCAAGATAATTCAATTAGATCTAGATTCTGTTAATTCGTTACCTACTTCCCCCTTTTTTTGGTATGACCAAATTCAGAATATAACATTTGCCAAAGAGGATTTGAAAATAATACAAAAAGATGCTTACCTTTTTGTCCTTACCTGATTTTTGAAGACTTGTTTCAGAACCAAAATGTAGTTCTTTCAGGTCATACAGGAACCATAATTGCAAATTAAAATTTCTTTCTTTTGTCTTCCAAACCAGTTTGGTACAACTTCCAAAGGGCTATCTCTTATGTAGTGTAAGTGTCTGTGAATGTGCATGCATGCGAGAGAAGATTACACTGTTTGATTAGTGTTGAATTTAAAAGGTTTGTTTTCAATTATTAGAGAAGATGAAGATGTTAAAAGTAAGATTTTTTTTTTCTTGAAGAAAGTACAATTGGTTCCTTTCTTATTTCACTGTATAAGAATCAACAATCTCTGCGACTGATCCCGGGGATTGAAAAAGGGCCTCTTCATTGTTGCTGTAAATAATGGAATTGCTGACAAAGCTTGTTATAGATTGAATAATTTGAAGCTGATGGAGTTAGAAGTCTCTGACCGCTCTTACAAAAGGAAGCCAACTGCTCAAGATGTTCTCTCCTGAATTTGTAACTTCTACCATAAGTCATAGAAGACTCCTAACTCCTGAGAGAGTATTTTTTTCCTGTTTGTTTGTTTGCTTTAAACACTCCTTAAACTTCTTTGAAGCATCTGAGAGTTGGTACATAATATGATCTAGTAACACTAGAAAATTCTAGAAAATTCTGATGCTTTTTTTAGAGTATATTTAAAGCAGCTCTCTAGTGGCACCTTGTAGTTCTTGTTTTTTTCTGGCTTAAACACTTCCGTGTGTAGCTACTGGATAACCCCTTGTGGTGGCTACATATTAACAGTTTGAATTGTATCTTTTTATCTTTATTATTATTATTATTCATTACTGTGATACTGTTTAATTGTTATAATTGTTTAAAAGCAATTTTGATTACCAGTCTTTTGTGCTTTAATTCTTTATGAATGACTTCAAATGAGTGCTTTTAAACAGTCCTGGCTTTAATGTCCAGCGAGCTTTCTAAATTTGGTTTGTATACTTTTTCAGTTGAAGGAAAAATTATTGGGACAGTTTCCATCTTCATAAGCATTTTCAGAAGGTTTGTAAATAACAGCTAATTGGCTTAGTATTAAAACACAAAAAGAGTAGTCTAGATCACTTGTCATTTCACATGAACATTCTCTTGAAAGGCACTATGTCTTGTGAAAACCTTGCATTTGTGTATTAACCAATTTGTTTTGATACACTCCACTTCCGTGTCTCTCCCTCTCTCAGACTTGATTAAAAGCTTTCAAAGATCCTGATAGGCACTTAGATAAATACGTTTGAATGGTGAAAATCTTGTTTTGGGCTTGAGTTTCAAAAAAACGCGTAGCACTTGAGCTGTCACTTCTCCCATTAACTCAAGCACTGAGCTGAAATATTTGACTGTTAGGTCAGGCATGTGGATGCCTTCCAACAGGAAGGAAACAAATGTACAGCGCTCTGACTCGATTTTAAACTTTAAGACATATATTTAAGACATATATCTGTACTAATCTGTACTATTCCATAAAAAATAATTAAAATATTAATTTGCACTGGCAAATTTCTTTAGTATCCTTAGAAGAGAAAGGGGTAGAGGAACCTCTTGATGCAGTATGCTTTCAGAGCAATATCATGAGCTTTCCCATACCCTTGCAAAAAAATGATACAATTGTTCAAGTGAAGTCTATACGACTAACTCTTAAGTGCAGTTTACCTTTCCAAGTGTAAGCCCTTTTTTATAGTTTCTTTGATTAAAAAAAAGACTGCACAGAACAATTATTCTGATATTCACAAAATGAATAAACTGTTGTTCTGTAAAATAAATTGCATTTTGCTAATCCATTTGCTTTATTAGAGCCATGTTTAAAAGAAGCTATATAATGTTTAATTAGCAGTTTCTTCTGCCTGTAAAGAAAGTGAAAGAACAAAATTTATATGCATAATTTATTTTGATTTCCCAAGAGATGACTGCTTGTGTTTATGAAGTAGTCTTTTGCAATGCAAAATTAATTCTTTACTGTTGGATCTTTCTGCTTTAACTGCACAATGTGTTTAGCTGTTGTAGTGAAACGTCTCCTCCTCCTGCCCCCCATCAACACATGAACACTGAAGCTCAAACTATTAAAAACTTTATGGGCTGATTCATGACTTATGAAATGACAGTTTGCATTTATTTCTAGAGTTGTGCAAGCATTGCATTCTTTTAAATGTTTTAGGTCACAAATAAGGAAGAGTTATGATTTCATGTCAATATATTAGCTTAAAGTGATTGGAGGAAGACTAAATTTTTGTCTTTATGAGATTTTTCTTCATTATTTTTCTAGCATAAGAGGCATCAGGCTGCAGGCAGAGCTGATGTTTGGGTTTCCTCCCCCTCACACACTAAATAGCTTGCACTGCAGGCTCCTGTGTTAGTTTTCCTGCTGGGAAGGCTAGTTCCAGAGTTCCATGTCTTTTTTCCATCACCACCTCCACCGCAGACTGCTGTGCCTTGCTTGTGCTTCTAGTGAAATCATCTAGCTTTAAAACACCAAGGCTACCTGTGGGTGCGTGGAGATAATGTGCGGGAATGGATGAGCGCAGTGCAGCTCGAGTTCCTTCTGCTGGCGAACTGCTGAGGAAACGATAGCGTGCGCAGGAAACCCCAAGGGCTGCGGCGCTCATTGCCCTCTAAATCCTCCTCCTCGCTTCAGATCGTTGTGAAAAGAAAGTTGCAGCACTGCTTTTTTCAATTCAATTGATCATGCAGCTGTCTTGGGATAACATTTACTTATGAAAAAAATGTTGTTTTCTTGAATTTTTGATATGCGTCATCTTAGTATGGGCTTTCTCTGTGCGGTATGTGTAAAGGCTTCCTTGTATCCTTTTGCTTGAACCTGTAAGAAGCTGCAGGAGTATCAAGCTTACAGAATCAAGGATTAGCAACAGTCTTTGCTAATGATTTTTCAGAGAGATTTGTAACTCTCATGGAAAATTTCCTGTCTAATTTCCTGGTTAATATTCTGTTAAGGTATGAGATGCGATTTCTTTTAGATATGATTTCTTATCTAGAAACCAGATTTCATCATCTGGCTTATCTATGCAGTAGCTGCAAACTTCAAGAATCAAGCAAGAACTTCATGCTCATTATAGAAAATAAATTTTCTGAAAGGAAATTCTCCTGTCACTTAAAATTAAGTGTGTAATTTTTATCTTGTGATTGCATAGGCAATCTTATATTGTTTACTGGAAACAGCTCTTAAAACTTCATTAACTTTTACTGGTATAGAGGTTTTTGCTTTCCTGTCTACACACACACAGACAAATGAGATAAGATATTGTAGCTTAATTTTAGCTAAATTTCATTTTATATTTACACCATGTAACAAATTATAAAGTAATCTTTGGAGGATATAAAGATAATATGTGATTCCCTTTCCCTTTCAGCTTACACTGAATGTATTCTCAGTAAAGCTATTAAAATTTAATTTAGGTTAGGAATGATGTTAGCAATGCAAAAGCACAAGGCATGCTTAGAGTTGTTCCCCCGTAAAAACATGCATAAACATGCAGCTATTCAGATAGCTTTATTTACTTGCATGCTGTCATCTTGTAATGTAGTTTTACATTTTGTTCATTGCCTCTAATGTTCTAATGGGTTTTTGCTTTTTGTAGTTTTGGCCGAATTAGTGGAAAAGTTTGTGTCGCATCTTTCGGAAAACCCATCGGATTGTTATTTCAGCGCAGGGGACTGTAAAGGTCAGTTTCCTAATAATTCATTACCTTGCAGCCTCTTTGTATTTCAATTACTTTTCTTTTAAATGCATTTGTAACATTTTGGGCGTTGTTGAAAATATTCTCGAACAGCTCAGAAATGCATTGCTTAACTGATGGGGAATACCTTGTTTTGGAGGAAAATATGACTTTGAGGAAACAGTGCAGATAGATAATTATTAGTGATGTGTTTCCATATTTCTGTACAGGCAGTGAAGAGACGGAGGTGAAATATAGGTGCGGTATGATATAAAGTATGTGCTGACACCTCCTACAGAATGATTGGCATAGCTGACAGCATAGCTCATATCAGGAATCAGTCTCATCTATTGAAAACCTCATAATATATGATCACCCCATAACTATGCCAGTTGTATACATTAGGTACTTTTTAAACATATTGAGTATGTATTTTAAAAATAATGTGAGAGTCGAAGGAACAGAGTAATGAATGTTTCTTACATAGATCCTGCTTACAATCAAGAATAAAGAATGAATGATGATGTGATTTATTCTGAGTGTAAAGTAACAATTTTAAATATTTGAAATGCAAAATGAGAACATTTAGATGAACTTTTAATTCCTACTCAAAACCACAGATTTGTTGCTATCTGCCCAGGACTATTTCTGGGTAGGTCATTTTGGTTAGTCATTACCAGTATTTATTCAGTAATAAGAATACTCAAGAATCTAACCAACTTTGGGGAGAACCTGCATTTATACACTTATTTTATTGGCACATACATAGAATGCAAATACAGTGTCCCAGGGAACCACAGGCTTGCCTTTGAAGTTTCAAAGCATAAAATCACCTCGGTAATTTACAGGACGATTTTCTTTTATGTAGTGGCCTTGCCTTTAGCTATCTACCTGCTGTTAGCTTGCTGATAGAATACCCTTAATTTTACTTGAGAATCTCTCCCTTTGCTTATAGAGTTGCTGAAGTACCACTTCTTCTGATACTACTAAACATTTTTCCTCAGAAGATCAATTCTTGTAAAATTGAATCCCAACGTTTCCTAAACCACACAAATAAAAAGTCCTTGTGTGACCTGTATCAAATTGTCTTTTAGGTTTTGAGTTCTCAGAAAGCACAACAAGGAAGAAAAAGCTTTTTATGGTCTCATAAAACTTGCTATTTATGTATTTCTGACCTTTCTCAATTCAAGTTATGACTCGGATGTTTCCTTTAAGAGCCCTCATAATGGATTCATTTCATTGGTTGACACCAGAGTACCCCTCTTGCTCCCTTCTTGCTCCCTCTATAGGTCGTAGATCAGTCTATCGCTCACTCTCCAGCAATATGGAGAGTAATATGTCTCCATATAAAGAGACAGAGTGAGAGGGCAAATTTAATCTAAAATATATTGTTAGATTTGAAGAGACACAAAGTTTGGAAATTCTATGATAATCACACTCACTAAGTACATTTTTTGGAACTAAAAATCCCAAAGAATAGTTATGATTGATTTTTGTGATATTTTCATTTGCAAACACTTTTGAGGTTCTAAGTGTCTTAATGAAGACAAGTTATAACCAGTAGTGTGATGGTCAAAGCACTTCTGTCAAATGTAGGTAAGGGGCAGTTGTTCCTTTCATGTTTTGTTTCCCTGTCAGCAACACCATTGTCAAAGATTCTTTGGGAGAAGAGTTCTCCAGTCCAGGAAATGGTGTTTTTCAGTCAAGCAGAATATGCTCCAACCTGTTTGTATTTTGAGTTTTATAGGAAAATGGTATTTAAATTTTGTCAGCGTGTTTTTCAGTCAGGTATTGAAATGAATATTGGCCGTGAAGACTAACCAATGAAGTTATTAACATTAAGTCACTTATTAACATTAAGTGAAACAAAAATCTGGCTATAAAATTGAATCTATGGTTGTACTCCACTCTGGAAGATTTAAAGGACTTGAATCTAAGAGTCACTTGTAGAGATGAATTACAGCCATTGCAGATTCTTTTAGACATAATAAAACACGCAGTGTGAAATTACTATAAAAGTGAGAAATATGCTTTAAGACCCAAACTGCATATTTACATTTCCTATATTTGTACAGGATGGACAAGCAAAACACGTTCAAAATACTTTTTCTTTAATATTGGGTTTCTCATTCTGTCAAGGATTAAATAGTGGTTGGCTAGATTTATATATATTCCAAGATTTTTTTTCTGGAGTTTCTAAAGGTGGAAATTTCTCCAAGCAGCACAGTTAATTACTGAATGCCATCCTAAAACTGCTGTTACAGTAGCGATATCTTCCTGGTTTCGCAGTAGCTAATGAGTTGCTAGAAGGTAAGCAGTATTCTAGATGTGTCTCCTAGCTCCAGACCCAAGTAAGCCAGAGACACTCTTGACAAGTTCATGTGTACTCCATTCACTCTCTTGAATAAATTTGGGATCTGAGGAACTGGAAAACCTTTTCTAACAGCTGTTTAATTTTAATGAAGAGAAGTCACAATTTTCATGCAAGTAGTTTCAGTACAATGCATAGATATTCAGTGTTTATCAAGTTCCTTGAAATGAGAAATTTATTATCTTAAAATATGACAGCTTTATAACCTGTAGGTGTAATTAAAATAGCACAGTCATTTGTCTGCTGTGGAATCCCTCAGGATTTTCAGTCTATTAGAAAACTTGAAAATATGGAAAAATCAAATTAGTTTGGGTTGTTATCATTTGCAAGGTAAGAAAGAAGGAAAAATGTCTGATAAGCTACTACATAGTTGCAATGTTTAATTATAACCAGTATCACAAATCTTACGTGAAGTTTACTTCTTCTAGCAGCAGTGGTTTTGCTCTGACCTGGATTCAGATGACAGTACAAATACATAGAATGTGGACTTTAAATGTTAATGAACGCTGTCAATACTCATTTGCTTTTGTTTTTTGATTTATTTTTTCTTAAAAATGAACCGTATTCCTTGAAAGCCAAGTCATTGATGCATAGCTGCAATAGGATGGCATGGAATTGGAATTTGCTGTAGTATTAACAAAGACATTGTGTGCACTAGAGGTGTAAAGTTTTTAAACGGGAAGCTGTCAGTGTAGCTTTTCTCAGAGGGATTAATAGACAAGAAACGCAGGACTACACCCATAAAAGACATTTTGCCTATTGCCGTTTTTTTTCTTTTGTTTTGTTCATTTTGTTTTTTAATTAAAAAATGTAATTGGACTGAAAATGTGGTTGTTCAGCTTATTCAGCAATGGTAAGTTTAGTGATGATCCCAAACTGGGAGGAGTGGCTGATGCACCGGAGCGATGCGCTGCCATCCAGAGGGACACGGACAGGCTGGAGGGATGAGGGGAGAGGAGCCTTGGGAAGTCCATGGGGGGCAAAGGTAGGATCCTGCCCCTAGGGAGGAGAAACTGCATGTCCTAGTGCAGGTGGGAGGTCAACCTGCTGGAAAGCAGCTCTGTGGAGAAGGACGAGGGAATCCTTCCGTGATAAATTGAAGAATATCTTAGGAGTGAGGGAAGAGACTAAGGGGAATTCTCCCATTAGTCATTCTGGGAAAGAGAAAGAAATCATAATCACTTAAAAATAAATAAGACAAGTACATCAGAATTGCCCTTCTTTTGATAAGATTTGAAAGTCAGGGAAACAAGTGTTGGAAACAAGAAGCAGTTTTTCAAGTTGTAATAAGAAATAATGTTCATCATCATTTATTGTATTCCCTTCTTTTTCCATTTAAAGTTACCCTGGCAATTAATAGTTGGCAATCTTTGGCTCTTAAAAGCATTTTAAAGTAAGCATGTTCTGTTTTTAATGAGCAAGATTGTATTAAATAGTGAATATTTTTTTAGAAATATTGGAAGAAGGCATACCGATGTATCTTATGATTGTGCTTCAATAGAAGCACCTTCTGTAGGATGCTCATTTACCGTAGGTTGTGAGTAAAAACATGATCTCATGGCTAGATAAAATATATTGTTTATATTTTTAAATGGTCTAGCCTTATCGTTGTGTTCTTTAATGCATTTTAGAATGATAGATAAAGTTTACTTTATAATCCATTTTATTTATTATAAATCTTTAGTGCTCCTAAAGAAGCATGTGGAATTCTGACATCCTCACTGTCACTAGCTTTGATTTAGATGAACTTCCTTTTACAATACTTTTGTTAATTTAGATATTTAAAATATTTGTTTCATGTTTATTATTAATATTATTATTATTATTACTATGAATGGACTATAAATGGAAAGCTATTGCATAGTTTATTAATCTTTTCCATACATTAGATAATGCTCTGGCAACTTCTCTTTTATTTATATTCATTCAATTTAATAAAAATAACAATGCTGTATCATATCCTTTTCTAATTCAATGTTTAGAGATGTGCTTTGTCCATTGAGGAAAAATTCTTATTTAGAAAATTGATCTTTCAATACCTTTCTTTTGGAATCCGTTGTGTTTCAAAGCCGCAGTTATATCAGTTTTATTGATAAATATCTGTCAGATGAGTTTTGCAGAAAATTGAACTCTGTATTAAATCAGAGCTATTGTGGACTTCATTACAATAGTGCTTTCAGTGCATTCCTTTTGTCAACTTTTTATTTGTAATCTGCACTATATCAGCATCCCACTTAGTAGTAATAATTTTATAAGCTTAAAGGAGCACTTAAGGTTTCTAAGTCTGATTTTTAATCAGTGGAAAGTAGTCCTTTGTGTATTCTAAATGACTTTATAGTTTTTTAAAGCCTACTATTCCCAGTCTATTAATTGGAAAACAAAACGGAAAATCAAGACTTTTGACACAGGCCAAAGAACTACAATTTGTATGTTCCCCTTGTGAGTTGTGGATTGGCAGTAACTCAACTGCTTGGTTTACAGACGTATGATTATATCAAATATACTGGTGTACAAAAGCAGGAGGTTTTGCCTTGAGGCGGCGCTGAATCATATTATATTGTTATTCAGTCCAAACTCCATGTTAATTTTATCTTCTTTCACAATACAGAAGAAGATATCAGAGGGAAAACTGATAAGGCAAAAACCCTTTTCAGCAACTAAGAAGTTATTACAATGGAGAAGAAAAGGCAGTGGAAATGGATGAAATCAGTTGTGTGCTTTTAGCCTTCATAGGCAATAATAAGCATTCAGCCCGCCCCATGGGCCGATACCAAAGGAAAGCCCTGGTCCCGATCAGGGCTTGTGTTGCAGCCGTTCCTTAGGACACTGCCGTCAGACTCCGTGACCAGCTCCAACCTCATCAGCCCCAGAGAGGCCAGGATTCCTTCTGCTTTAGAGATTTTTGTGCTGTTTTGGTCTCTCCTGCCATTGAATACAGTGTTGGGAGGACTGAATTAACCACGAATCGTTCAAACTGCCCCTGGTTTCTCACCTGTCCGGTAGTCTAGGATAGAGTACATCTCTGGCCTCCACAATTGCAAATAGGAACTTGGAAACAAATTGAGGGCAAGGTAGTGTTCTAACTGCTGCATGAATAAGCAGACAGCTTGGAGCATTACCTGAAAAAGATACGTGTTGTTCCACTCAACTTAGTGTTTGTTATTGTTTCTCTTTTTTTTTCTTTTAATTTTATCTATTATTATGAATATTATTGTTATCTTAATGTGTTTTTATTAAAGTTTTACTACAGAAACTCTTCTGCTGCTGAATTTTATTGCTTCACTGTTAAGTGTAGTTTTGCTGTATTCTTTTCATCAAGAAAATTGCAGTCTACTTTGTGTGACCTGAGAAAAGGCTTTTTTTTCTCTCTTGAACTTTTTCTCTTGCTTAGAGGCATTTCTCCCCTAACTAATAAACATTTTATTTTAATACCATACTATCTGTTCTTTGCTTAGCAGTAGCATAGAGCGTTTACCTGGATGGGTAACCAGGGAATCCTTCAGTTTGATTTTTTTTTCTTTTAATCTGAGAAGACTATAGAAGAAATACATATCAATTTAGTGTGATCCACTTCCTCCAAGTAGTTTTACTTTAACCGCTTGCATGAATATGCTTTGATTTCAGCTGTCTTTCATTTTTAAAAACATGAAAATATTTAAGATTCTTTTTTAGTACTGATTTTGTATTTTTATTGGCACTTTGGTTTTATCCTTTTTATTATTACTATTATTATCCTATTTATTATTACTATTATTATCACTTTGTCTGTAAAGAGGAAAAAATAAAGAGCTTTAGCCTCCAGCTTTGTAACTCATAACACATTTATTGGGTTGTAACATTTTTTCTGATACACTTATCATTTATGAGAGATATACACAAGAAAGGGAGTGCCTTTTTGCATTTAGAATGGAAAAGTTTGAGAAAATGTTACTAAGAGAAATTGCTTTCATTAATGAATATTTAATTTCTCTATCTTAGAGCTTTTATATTCAGTAAGAACACAAAGTGGGATATCTACTAGTATCTGAAAGAACAAAACACAGAAGTTACAGGATTTTTTTAGTGTAGCGCTTAAAATGGATTTTATGAGATTGATAGTGGAATAGATCTATTGTTAACATGGCTAACTTTACCACTTGGACACTTAGTCCACTGGAATGTAAGAAAGTACATGAGAAAATACTGATTTGTCCAAATTCCATGCCAGAAGGGACAAAGTTATATTAACAAATGGATCTGAAATAGTTCTTGGTTGTTCTTCATTCCATAAGGCTATAGATCACCATGTAAAAAGTGACCATTTTCTTCTAAAGTTCTTTTATTTAAAAAAAAAAGAAAGAAAAAAAGTTATGTAGTTATATTTAAGGTATTGATGCATCCTTTTCAAACACCACTAAACGCATTTTAAGTAAAAAAGTTCTTCAAAACTAGTATCGATACATAAATTTAAAAAAGCTTCATATGAGTTTTTAGTTAAAATCATACTTATAACAATACCTTGTGGTTTTTTTTTTTTTTTTTTTTAGTTACTGGTACAAATGTGAAGAGTGAAAGCCTTTCCGCTGTGCAGCACCTCGGTGTTGAAATGACAGTCAGGTAAACAGCATTAAAATGCTTCCCTAGAGTGTTTCCGGAATTTGTTTGATTTTCTTGGAATGACTGTAATGGTATTTAATCCATCAACTCAGTGCTTTATACCATTTAAACCTAAAGATCTTCTTTGAGAAAATGAATTCTAAGTCTCAAAATGAAAGAGGTATTGGTACATAATTAAATTATCTTTACAAATTATATGTTTATTATTGTTGTAAGCACTAATTGCATCTTGTTAGTAAGATTTACAGCTAAAATTACATTATCTTGAGTTACCTGTCTTTTTCACCTCACATTAGTTCTCTTAATGGCTGTTTAGCTAAGCTTAGTTATATGCAATTTACACTTATTATCTGGCTGATAATTTGCAGAGTCATGATGAAGGAAAAGTTAATGTGTCTGTAGTCCCACAAATCATTACCTTTAGCATTAATATTTGAATTCTGCTGCTAATAATTGCACTTAAATACCTAAATAATGAATCGTGTGTTATTACACAGAATGAAATGGATCATATATATGGTTGCTTGTTTATTTCTTAAGAACGTTGCTTGACTTACTATTACAAGTCTAACAAATATGACTTTCTGCTTTTTAGGAATTTTGAAAGATATATTTAACCTTTTTGCCACCTTATTATTTTTGTGTTAGATACGGGAAATACTTAAACTTGCTAAAAGAACATGCTGAAAATGAGCTGTCCTTGGTGTTGTTGAATTGTGAAAAATTTCTAAAACAACAGCAAACAACTGTAGCATCCTCACTTTGTATCCTTTCTTGATGATGTGAATTACATTCCCTGAAAAATGCCAATGGAGTTTGAACTCTCACTTTGTGTTTCTGTTGGTGATGTAGATGTGTAGTATATTCTGAAGGGGAAAAAAAGTTCATTTCTCCTGTGAATTCTGGTTGAGCTTGAAGATCTTCCTCCTGGGTTCCTATACTTTTTAAAAATATGTTGCAAGTCTCATTCATTGTTGTTGTAAACTGCTTAGTTTACAACAATGAATCAAATGTTTCTGATAAAGAGTGTAGGATATTGCAATGTATTTGTGTGCAACGACTCTGTTAGTGATCTTTAATGTTATATAATCTGTGATTGTCATTTGATCAGCAAGAGAGTTTTGATTTCTGACTTTTCAGACTTACTACAGATCTTCTTAAAAATAAAATTAGCCCTTTAGAGGGTTTACAACATTTTTTATGCATTAGAATGCTTACATATTACTAATACTTACTACATAAAAACATATTTCAAGTATATTGGATTAAACTTCATCATTGTTTGAAGCTTTTCTTTTACTTTCTTGCTCTCTACTTAACTATCACAACTCATGTTTTCCTCCTTTTCTTTCTATTTTTCTTTCTTTTACTGTAAGGAGACTTACTTTGGTCTGTGTTTTCAGTTTATTTCCATTTTTGCAAATTTTGTGTTTTGTTTTCTTTTGTTGATTTGGCTTGATAATTTAGAGATGATTAGGAAAAAAAAAAGTGAAAAATATGGGGAAAACAGCTTAAATCCCTCTCATAATTCAGGTTTAGAGGCAGGTGTACCTCTAAGATTTTTTTATTCAGAAGTCCATCTTTAGTGCAGCTGTATCCCCAGTGTCCCATCTCTCAATCCTTAGCTCTGTACATTTTGGCATGGGGAGGGAGGAGAGCTACATTTCCTGCATGGTAGTAAAAGGTTCTTTTGCTGGAAGCTCGGTGGTGGCCAGGACGAGGGGTAACGGGTGTAAGTTGAAACACAGAAAGTTCCATCTCCATGTGAGGAAGAGCTTTTTTTCTGTGACGGTGACAGAGCCCTGGAACAGGCTGCCCAGAGAGATTGTGGAGTCTCCTTCTCTGGAGATCTTCCAAACCCACCTGGACACCACCCTGTGCCACGTGCTCTAGGTGACCCTGCTGGAGCAGGGGGGTTGGACTAGGTGATCTCTATGATCTAAGACCCTTACAACCCCCCTTACTTGTTTAGCTCATCCTTTTAGTTCAACAGCTCTTTTATTCCCTCTGACCTTGGTCTACTTCCTTATCTCCTAGTTAGCAGTCCCTTTGTCACTGAAACCTGGAAGCCCGGATTGAGCAGGCCGGCTGGGCAGCCATGTCCATGGCTCTCTAACCATTCCTCTACAACCATTCTGTGATTCTGTGATTTCCTTAACTTTCTCATGCAGGTTGCTTGCAGGGAGCTTATGCTGGCTACGATTGGTTTGCATCTTCTGTGTTTCTGATAATGTCAGGAGACAGGGAGAAGACGTTAACATTTCTTCAGCGATTTTCACGTCTTCTCGTTTCAGCATTTCTGTGGCTACCAAGACTGCATATGTCTGTAAGTATTTAAAAGCTGTTCTCTCTGAAAGACAACTTAGAAAAATTTTAGAGGACATTTTATCAAGGAACACCTCAGGTGTTTTTCTTTTTCTTTTTCTTTTTTTTATATGTTAACTTCCTGTGAAAGCCCTCTAAGTGAATGTATGTCCCTGGAAAAATTCTCAGAAAAACATAGGTTTGAGATTTGCTCAAATAGTTGTTTAAAATAGAACAGGTGGACTGATGGTAATGGCAGTGCTACTGAATTTTAAAGCTGGCAATAAAATAAACTTTGTTAGTAGCATTAAATTTTGTGTGAAGGCTGTGATAGTATTCACTAGCCTTTTTATTCTTGTTGCGGTATGGGAGTTCATCTTTTTAGTAGTAAATCTAGCAGTTTTGTGGAGAAAAATGTTCAACATATTTAACAATTTTGAAAGTTTTGTTTTTGCCTAAGTACTTGAGCTCTTTGTAATTTTAAGTGATTGGTGTTTTCAGTCAAGTTTGTAGTGTAAACAACGTAATTCCATCTGTTGTTAGACCTGATACTATCTATTTAAAATAGTAACCCTTCAATTTAACTTTGTCATAATGTCTAATTGTTTTGGATTTAGACTATCAACTGTAGTCTCTACTGGAGAATTCTGGGATTAATTAAAAAAAAAGATTTGATTCTGTATCCGTTCTTCATGAAAGCCTCTGTATTAATTTCAGCTGGCTTTTCACCAGAAATGCCTGTATTGGATCCACTTAGATAATGGAGCCCAGCCCTGAGACTGCTCCAGCACAAAGAATTTTTGCTCCTTCGTGTGAATACGGTTGTGCCGAACGTCATCGGTGCCGAGACCTCCCGTGCTGGCGCCCTCACTAAACCCCCTCAGCGTGGCAGGCGGGTTACTGCCCTTCTCTGCACACCTACAACCTCGCTCCCTTGTGCTGCACAAAGTAGAATTTCCCTCACTCCAGCCATGCGTACCACTGGGAAATCTTCACACAGAATACAGTTTTAGATAATACAGAAGTTCTACTCACCCACCAGCGAAGGGGGAAAAAAATCTTTTTTTTCTTTTTGTTTAAAATATAACAACAGATTCTCCACCCCTGCTTTGACAACTAAAGCATACATGTAATAAACGATAAGGAACAGCTCACATTATTTTCTAACAGTTTAACTTAATTTAACTATGTGTTTTTCCTGATGTTAGCACCAGCTTTTTATGTATTTGCTTATATATTCAGCTATCAATAATAACTACATGGGATGTCTTACCTTGTCACTGGTTGTACTTTTGTTAATCATCAGATGCACCTGCCTATTACCACAGTGGAGTCTGGCATCCATCCAGTGTATTTTTGCAGTGCTCACTACATTGAGATGTTGCTGAAAGCTGAGGTGCCACTTGTCTTTTCAGCCTTCCATATCTCTGGTTTCGCTCCATCACAGGTAACGGATGAGGGCATGTCAAAGTAACCTTAACTGTTAGACTTAAATCCGCAAAATCAAGGACATTCAGAGTTAAAACTGAAAGCAATAAAAGCAATAAAATTCAGTCATAGTTTTATTGCTTACATCATAGTGAAATGATTTAAGAATAATGTTCCAACCTTCCTCCACACCAAACAAATTACTGCTTGTTCTCAGTAGTGGCGGATGGTGGGTATGAAAGTGGGAGTAAGAGATAGTACTGCATGCAGAGCGACTTAGAGCATTTGAAAAGAGAACTTGATTAACTTTGTTAGAGTAGTGGCAGTATACTGCAGCTGATGATCTTCCAGTACATGTTCATTCAAAAAACTTGATAAAAAAATGCTATATACTAAAAACTCAGATTTATAGATAAAAGTGACTAAAATCTATTCTTTTGAATCATTTTCTTTTTTTTTTTATGGAATGGAAATGAGTAATTAGAATTGGTATATAATAGGAAGCAGTTTAGGCAATATTGGAGCTTTTTTTATATTGGCTACCACAGCCATTCCAATCAAGGTTCAAAAAAATAAATGATCCTGTTGCTGTGTATTAAGGAGATTTTGCTAGAGAAGAGTATTTCACCATGATGTTAGCTTTCATTTTCCTTTTCATTACAGTGTTTTGGAAATAACTGAATCCTATATATGGAACATTGCTTGTAAAGACTAGTCATGATGAAGCATAAACAGCTTCATCACCACGGAAAGAGAGCTTATGGCTCTATTAAATTACTGTTCCGAGGCAAGAAAAATACTCTTCATCTTACACATTCAAAGTAACATTTTGTCCCAAGGTTTGCAATTTAAAAGTGTTCCTACTGAGGATGGATTCCAGCACTTTCCACATATTGGTTAAAAAGTCAGTCTGAGATTTATGTTTTCAGGAGAGAAAAGTGATAAATGAGGGTTTTTTTCTCATGATAGGAATAATGAGGTATTTATAAGGCTCCTGGTTCAGGGTGGGAAAACACAAGGGGACAATGATTTCCTTCCTTGATTATTCTTGTGTAAGTTGTCCTTTGTGCTCCTCAGTTTGCACTCCCCTCATGGTAAACGATTTAGCATTTTAAGCTGCTAACAAGATCTGATTAATTGTACTACTGAAAGATCATTAATGGGAGCCACTGTGATAAGAACTTACCTATGTGATTTTCCAGTTTTATTGGGAGGGGAACAACCAAGTCCTGAACTGTGAAAACAGCTCTAGGGTGATGAAGTGCCTGTGTACACAAATAAATAACTGAATGCAGATTTCATTGCAGAATATGGCTGCTTTCATCTAATTAGAGTCTTGGTACTTTCTGTACTGCGTATTCTTAAACACTTAAAGGACTGATTAGCAGAAGATTTGTGGTCTACAACTAAATGAAATGCTCTGTGCACTTCTTTGTACATTGTGAGGTACAACTGGAGAAAGGAGTTGCTAAATGTTTTCCATCCTCATTTCATTAAATGCAAAAGTGCCTTAGGGAAGGGCCTAGTGTTCATTTATAAGGCAAGTAACTGTTTTAATTTAAAGGAAAGTCTACATTAAAGACACCTTCATCACCCTCATTACTCTCTAGGCCACGCAAAAATCCTGAGAAAACTCATCATATAAAGACTGATGGCTTTCATTGTTATAACTAGTGACTTTGTTATAGGAAAAGGTGCTATAGAATAAAAAGTTAAGAGATAACGTTAAAGTATAAGATTATTGTTGTAGCTCTTCACTAAATAATGTGTATAATTTCATCTTCATCTAGATCTGTTTACAGTGGATAACTCAGTGTTTCTGGAACTACATGGACTGGATTGAGATCTGTCACTATATTGCTACATGTATTTTCCTTGGTCCTGATTATCAAATATATATGTGTATAGCTGTGTTCAGACACCTACAGCAAGACATTCTGAAACACACTGAAGCTCAAGATCTTCAGGTTTTTCTTAAAGTAAGGGTTTCTTTTTTAGTCTTTCAATTGCTGGAAGGGAAGCAAAACTTTGTGAACTGGAAATAAACATATTGTTTAATCTGAAAAACACATATTGACTTTACATATTGATTTTGAGTGAGACAATACTTTGATTTTGATAACTTACCTGGCAGGAAAATGTAATCTAGGATTTTGCAAAGAATAGTATTCTTGCATATTGTCCTGATCAGCACCCTTTGTAATCAATGTAAATAGTAACATTAAGCCCCTGGGGAGATTAATTCAGGTCTGTTGGTGTGGTCCACATCGTATTAAACTAGGTACTCTCCAGGGAGTTGGGTTTACACAAAGAAGTTTGAAAAGATGAGGCACAAAAATCAGTGGGCTATGTTATTTTCACTAGGTGCCATATAATATATACATAACCTAATACTCAACTGATTGGGAGTTCATTAAAACCATGACACGCCATTTGAGGGAAAAAAAAAAAAGAAAAAAAGGTAAACTCTCAACTTGGAATTTAGTTCAGATTGATGTAATGCAGATTTTTTTGTATGTTGTTTTTCTACCTATTCTGCTGAATAGATAAAAGCAAGTTGGGATGACACTGATGCAAAATTCTTTGACATTTAGGTTTTCGACATAATGTATTTGATCTCTTTATATCAAGATTAAGCCAAACATTTCAGCGATTCATAGGAAAATTGGTGATTTTGATTTCTAATTTAATGATGAGGCATTAAGGGATTGATTATTTTAAATATCACTGCATCCACTTTGGATCCACGGCATCACAGTAGACTTGAGAGTGAAAAAAAATGTGCAATTTGTGGCAGCCCTGCATTTGAAAGATGTTGGTACAATTCTGACTTGGTGATACTCAACCTCCACATTATTTCACCCTGCAGCTTGTGTGTGTGTGTGTCTGGTTTGGCTTATTTTATTTTTGTGATACTTTATGAGATCAGTAGGGGTAGGTATGTTTGCATAACAGATGGATTGTGTGTAGAGGATGTGGTCAGTACATCTCAATACTGACTTTTTAATTTTCCTGCCACTCAGCTGTGGACAGCATAAAAACATGGTTGTTTTGGCTTGTTTGATTTTTTTCCTCTTTCTTTGTCATTGCATTTGCCATGCCCAAATAGGCAGAACTGTTCAATGTTGTGAGTAAACATGGCTTAATAACAGTATTACACCAGCATAAATATTACAGCAGCATAATAACAGTGTAACACCAGCTATAGACTTACTAAAGGAATTGTGGAATATAGTGTATGAAATTGCTTATCTCCTGGCTGGTGCAAACCCATAGATCAGCCACAAACAAAGAAAGCATCCTACCCTTTTTGCCTCCTGGGCCACCTTCTTTTGCTCAAGTTTTTGGGCTTAGTAGGAGTTACCTCTTTTGTGCTAATGCAGAAATGTTTATTCTGTTTATCTTTAAGCATGTTGTAATGATATTTGAAAATAAATATCTACTGTTGCTGTTATGTTTATTGAGAATCTAATTGGTTATAAAAGGCACATTAACAAACTTTAACATCCTGTGTGCCAGTATAAAAAGCTTTTAAAATAATATTTTGGTATCTGACTGTTTTAAACCCGTTTTCCTTTAAAGTTTTACAGTTGTTTTTAAAAACTTGTTTTCCTTAAATATTTTAAAACTTGTTTTCCTTAAAATTTCCAGATGGTGTGTTCTCCAAAAGGAGATGAAGAAGTTCCATCTGAAAAATCTGTTTGTTACCAATCTTGAAATTAGGAAGAACTGTCTAGAAGTAGATATACTAATTCTTTTTTTCCAATTAGATGTAATAAAATGCATTTCAAACACTCAGGAAGTGACAAGCAGAACAAAATGAACTATCTTCAACAGCCTGGAATTCATTAAATTTGAGTCATGCAGTTTTTTTTTCCAAGCTAATAAATGTTTTCTGTGTACTATTGTGCAGGAAGAAGCCCTCCATGGATTTCGAGTGAGTGATTATTTAGAATATATGGAAAGCTTGGAGTCAATCTACAGGCCAGTGTTGCTGAAAGACATGAGGAATATCAGAGAGCAGACGGCATAGATAAAGCAAAGCAGCATGTTATTTTCCAATTTTCATTACATTCTTGCAAAGGATGCTGATTGACATATCAATCTCCATAAAAATAAGTCAGGCTGTGTACATGTAGGTATTGTAAAATAAATAAGTTTTCAGAATATAGTTTCTACAAGAGGTCTTCATCTAAATTGGATGACCTGCAGCAGTGTATTATCGCAGCCTTATTTTTGTTTGGCCTCAGAACCTGCCTGGAGATTGCTTAAGTGTGTTGTTTATAATGCCTGGGATCTGTTTCCAAAGCACTCCATTATTTTCATCAGTTTGGATCACAGTCTTCCTTCATATTTTGCAAGGACCTGACAGAGTGATTTTTCTTTAAAGCAACTGTAAATTTGTGCATGAGAAGTGAACAAATGCAAAACAAATATTCTGTATGCAGCTGTTCTGACTTCGTGGATAAAGTTGAGAAAATGAGGTGACCAGATACATGCAAAGAAAATGCCCCTTTTTTTCCTCATAAATCATTTTGCCATAAACAGCTATTTGTAGCATACGCTCTCAATATGTGGAAGTGAAAGATGGCCCTCAGCAGCCTGGTCTAACTGCACCTGCTTTGAATAGGAGATTATGCTAAAAAAAACCTCTGGGCCTTCCTTCCCTCCTACATGGTTCTGTGATTGTAAAATAACAGAGGCTGTTACTGCTCATGCTGTTTACTTATCTGTGCTTGATTAAAGTTAGGATGGTTATCACCACCTTTGGTTTGCCATGCAAACATACTCCAAGAAGGTTGTAGTCATAGTTTGCCTGAGCTTCATCTCCCTGTTCTTCTGTGTTCTGAGCCAGTACATATGAAGGTTTGCCTGAGCTTCATCTCCCTGTTCTTTTCTTCTTCTGTGTTCTGAGCCAGTACATACAAAGAACTAAGGGAGTTTTGTTTGTTTGTTTTTGTCCTAACATTCTGAGACAGGACTGCCCTCTAAACAGAATCTTACTTTCACTAGATGTGTTTATATGGGATGCATCCTGGGTAGCAGATTTTGAGGTTCCGTTTTTCTCTCATTAAGGTGTCTCAAAAAAAAAAAAAATCCATACTTTCAAACTAGTCTAGCAGCATTCCTGTTGCCTGGTCACAGGCTATGTGGGTATGTGCATTTTCATTAACATATAGAGAAGATAAGTTAGAAAGTGATTTTTAAGCTACATGAACAAATGAAGAAAAATTTTACTTCCAGATATTAGTACAATTTTTATATCATTTAAATTCAGAAAGGAATTTGAATTTACTTCTCACTTTCATTTATTTTTGTCTTGTTTGTGTTTTCTGATTTGAGATCATGATATTTTTTTCCTCTTTAAACTTACTGCTAACACTGAAAATTGCTTCCTTTCTTGTCGAGGAGACTAAAGACATTTGGAATTTCAGCCTTAATTATTTCTTTGTACACTGTAATTTTTAATATTTGCAGTTTGGGATTTTCTTTCATTAAAAGGTATTTCTCAAATAACCAGAAACCAGTAGTTATTTTTCACTCGAGTCATTTTTTTTCCTAAGCTAAAGAATTATGAATGAGAAAATGTTTTCTGCAACTTTTTAAAGAATATCTTCCTGGCCTCAAAATCTTAGATCATAAAATTCATAAAATACAACTTTCTTGTTCTTGACAGCATTTGGGAAGTGGAGAAAAAAAAATGTTTGACTTCCATCTCCAGCTCTCATGTTCACCTTTGTTCTTACTGTTTTGTATCTCAGTAAAAATCCTTTTAAAAAAATGTTTTCATTCATAGCAGACAGGGAAACAGATAAGAAGCTTTTATGTGCTTGCCTTTCATCTTCAGGGAAATGCAAGAATTATGACCGATAGATGTATTCTGACATCTTCAGGTAAGATTTCTACCCCAAAATTTCACTACAATAATAACAATAAGCTTCACTAAAATAAATATATAAAAAGTTCACCAATCTATAGTTATTTTTCTGAATTCAGTTTCAAAGCACCAGACAAGATTTGAAGTCAGTAAGTAATACTTAATTTGTTGACAGTGTGTTCCTAAAATAAATACTACAGTTGCTCTGATAGGAATTAATACGATTTTATTTGATTGAAATTATGGCCTATAAAATGATAGCTATTACCAAGCAGGAGGGCTTCCTTCAGCATTTGTAAGTAATCAAAGGATGTACGTGGACAACAAGATACCATACTGTGACCTTTCAGTATGAAAAATGTTACACAGCTGCATCACAATTTCAAATAGAAAATACCAAGTAGAAATCTAACCTTTACTGGATGAGTTTTGATGAAAGGTAGACATTTAACATACTAGTTTACTAACTGCAGAACTTAATAATCACATTTAAAATAGTCCAGAAGTAGAACAGTAATTTAAATTTATTCTCTAAACTTGTTATAAAAGTGTCTCGAAAGGCATTAGGGCAGGTGAGATGGGCGACAGTGTGGTCTATTCGGAATAGCTCAGATGATGGATTTGTTCTCCCGTAAACTTCCTCTTTTGGAAATTTTCTCTTTTCTTTGCAAGTACTTAAGCCCAGAGCTCTTTTGTCCTAGCATTCCCTGTGGCCACTCTTTCATGCTCCCCTTCTCTTCATACCACCTCCACCAGAGCAAAAGCGAGTGAAGCACTTCCTGCCCATTACATGCCAAACTGAAGCTTCCTTTCTCTGTCTCCTCCACTTAATCTTTTTGGTGACAAGTTCTTCATTTGCCTTTGCCATTTTTTATCTGCTCATTTCTGTAGTATTTTCTTGACTTCTATTCAGAGTTTTTCATCTGTTCTTTTACGTGTTTTCTCAACAGACAAGATCTATTCTCTGTCTCACAATCTCTATTCCACAATACTTTTTTATTCTGTATAAAAAGCAACATTACAGTGAATAGGACTTGCATCTCTTTTTGCACACTAGCTTACCAGTAGAATTTTCTGGTTTTAAACTCTGCCTTAAAAGTTAACCAAATTCACTGGCTGAGCTTGGTCCTACACATGGTTCAGGCTGCAGGGGGGAAAAAAAGAAAAAATATCGAGTCTCTTCCTGTCCATGTTAGAGGGATTAGCTCAGTCTCCAGAGCAAGGACATTGTCTTAGGAACTTTTAGGAGCATTGCAAAGCAGGATTGCCTGTCTGTGGTTAGACACACTCATCTATCCTGCCTCCAGGTTCCAATTTGCAGCATCCAGGAACAGCAAGGGGCAGCTGGCTGACTTTCTGGAGTGTTCAAATCTCACATCTGAAATACCAAGAGAGATGAAGCAAGAAAGAGGTGAAACTTGAAAGTAAGCTAGCTGAAGCTGTCAGCAAACTGAGTGTTCAAGAGCTCAAGAGTTGCAATAGATGTAGAATTGGTTTTAGATATTCACTTTGTCACACTTAAAAATTATTTTGCAGAGAATTGCTTTGTCTGAAACCCTTTACAACAGATTTAGCCTGTAAAACCAGTGGAAAGCATAGTTAGGTGTCTTAGACTAAAACTGGAAAACATTTTCCAGATTATCTGTAAACAAGTTTGCTTCCAGAACCACCACAACAAGCAGCAATTCCTTAGCTGAATTAATGAGTTAATGGAAAAAAGCTAGAACTGGCTTTTGTGGAGATTTTGCATAGAGATTTCTCACTTGCCCCCACACACATATTTTAATTGATTTCTGCAATACTTCTTTGAAACAGTCATGCAGAAATTCTAACATAACAGAACAAGCCTCTCATTGAGCCCTTCTTAGATCAAGGCTAATCCAGGATGTGCAATTACAAGGTCTTTTCAAAAAAATGCCTTAAGTTTTATTTAAGAGTTTAATTTTCTACATTGCAGCCTATGGTCGTGCTGTCTAGGGGCCTGTTCAGTGGTTGGCATCTAAAAAGAAATCACAATTTCATGAGGTAATAGTTATTCCATAAGCAACAGAATATAACTTAGTGGTTATTACTACCTATGAATGTATAAAAAATTCTTTAGTGTCATCAGTATCAGATGTTTTAGTGTCACTGGAGTGATTTTGATTTAATCTTTGGCAATATCTTGTTCTTACTCTGAGATACTCATCCTTCTTGAGTACATTTTCATCAACTCTTCAAAAGTTTCTTGGAATTCTTGCCTTTGCTTCCTAACAACCACAGAGTAAGGCAAATACTGAATACATTCATTCATTCAGAGATTTTTACAGACTTCAGTAAAATTTCACCCAAAGTAATAGTTACACTATTTCAATTTAAAATCAAATGCCCTGTTCCATTACCGTTTGAAGACTTTTTTTCTTGGTAATTGCTTCACGCAGAAAGTTGTAAAAATCAGACATTCACTCCCTGTAGCTAGCGGGGTCCCCCAGGGGTCAGTCCTTGGTCCAGTCCCGTTCAATTTATTCATCAATGACCTGGATGAAGGCACAGAGTGCTCCCTCAGCACATTTGCTGATGACACGAAACTGGGAGGAGTAGCCGATACCCCAGAGGGCTGCGCTGCCATCCAGAGGGACCTGGACAGACT
>NW_010578578.1:76220-92551 GCF_000705375.1 Tinamus guttatus | reverse complement strand
TATTCCCATCCCGCGGAGTTGGAGCTCCGCGGAGCCGCCCGGGCCAGTGTAGGAAGGAGGAGACGCGTGTCGCTGGGAAGCGCAAACTTAGATATTCCAGCGATGCAAAACTCCTGGGAGAGGGGAGGGAAAAGCAAGTTGGGGAGCTGAAAGGCTCCGTTTACCTGCGCCGCGGATGCAGATTTATACAAAACCAAGCTAATTATGTTTTACGGGCTTCATAAAGAGACGTTTTCCCGGTGAGTGGGAGTGTAAAAATGTGCAGGGCTGGGGAGCTTCCATAAAACATATTTTCCAGTTAACTCTTTCCTGCTCCTTCCTAACTTCCTTCCTGCGGGCCGGTGTCGCGGGCCGTGGAGCTGACCTTAACCTGCTGGGCAAGGGGGGCACTTGTGTTCCCAGCAGAGCGGGGGCTTTGCTCGCATTTGCCTTCGTGTTGCTGCTCGTTTCCCTTTCCGTGATTTTTTTACGTGCTCGGGAATTAGTGGCATGGAATGATGGGCCCTGGGTTGGTCCCTGTGGGACAGGGACACCTCTGCTGGCCCTGGGGACGCCCTGCCGGGCTGCTCCCCGGGGTGCCGAGATTCGGGATTCAGAGCGATGCTCGGGGCTCGGTGCCCCTTCGGCACCGTCCCGAGACCCACGCGCCCGTCCCGGGACAGCGCTGAGCCCTGCTGGGACATCCGATACCTTCGTGCCGCTGCTTCCTTAAATAAATGATGAGGCAGCCTCTAGGAAAGCTCCCTCCGTTCTTTTATTTTTCCATTCTTCTCTTGCTTCAGACTTTTCTTTTCCCCTCCTCTTCAGTGCCAGCCTTTGCATCCAGCTTTGCTGCCACAATTCAGTGTGGGCCGACCTAGCTGATCACAGGAGCGTCACTCATGAGCTCGTGTCGTGTATTTTACCTTTGGGAACAGCCTGCTTTGGGTTGCAATATCTAAGAACTTTGTTTTTTGTCAGATATTACAGTCTAATGTCTGTCTTCCACCCTGCCCTGTCCCCATTCCCCCCCACACAAAAATTGTTATGGAATTTTTTAGTATTGTCACATCATTTTGGCCAATGCTAGACAAAATGTATATTTTAACATTAAAACTCTTGGGTATTGCAATCTACACCCAGGCTGCACTGTGCTGGTGGATTCACGTGGAGCTGTGTGTATTCCCGCTGATGTGACATCACGGTTGATGTCAAATTTGAGTTTCCCAGGGATGTCTTAATGGTGGGGAAGAAACCAATCCTCTGCTAATCAGACTAATAGCAACTTTAAAAATGATTTAACGAAGTCTGAGTTTCCTTCTGGCCCTTTCTTGGCAAGCATGCAGAGGCGCTTAACAGTGAGACCGTTCACGATCAAAGTTAAACAGGTACCTGGAGCTCGGCAGGACGGGGCCTCTGTTCTACTGCCTGTGCCGGAGTGGATAACTACAGTCAAATCAGTTCTGTTTTCTGGGGGTGTGTTTGCTTTTTGTATGTTTAGAAAGTGACCTCATTTCAGGACAAGTCCTTCCTTTTTTTTATTATTTTATTTATTTATTTTTCCTCCTCCCTCCTGTAGGAATTGAGACCTAGGTTGGAAAAGCAAATTTAAATGAAGCTGCTTATTGCAGCCGCGGCGGCCAGATGCCAGTTCTGGGCGTCTCTGCGGGGTGTGTGAGCTGGCGACCCCTCTCTTAAGCATCACTTTGCACAGGGATGTCACCTGCAGGCGGCTGCTCCTCAGTTTGGACTGCGTTTTCAGAAGAACTTTATCAGCTCCTTTTGTCATCCCCCCAAATCTAGAACCCCCAACTGTGATTTTATGATGACCAGAAGCTCTTTGTGATGATTCCTGCTCCTGCAGTTGACATGAGCAGTTTACCTGGGTACTACAAATTACAGGGTTGGGGCTGTGCTGATTAGTAGCGCGGTCTTGTGCTTTACAACCAGCATCTGCGCAGCAGGCTCTGAAAAAAAAACTCACAGGCAAATAATAATCTGCATAAATAATCCATATGTCAGTTTTAGTTTGAGTGGTGCTATGGGTATGTAGGCATACATACACACAGAACACTTATTTTGGGACTCTTTCTTGACATATTTCAGTTTCTCAGTTCAAAGATATCTTGCATGGAGATACTAAAGTATTTCTGTAATTATTTTGGAGCTTTATCTCAATGGCCTGCTCAACTAAAAAAATTAATTATCAGTGCTACAAATATCTTTGTTTGGTAAAATCTGCTAGAGCAAGTTTCCAGAGCTGTGGTAACATTCCAGTGTGTGTTAATTATTGAAGTGTATAAGTTATGCATGTTAGACATGTAGACACTTGAGTTTTTTTTGGTGGTTGTTGTAGCTCAGATGCTTCATGTATGAGAATCTGTAATTTCTTAGTGGGGCAGGGGTGGTTATTTTGATGAATTCCTGGAGGTTAATGCTAACACTTAATGATACACGTTTTTGTGTAGTGGCTGTTAAGCTACTCTAGTTAGAAATGTCTTTGATACAACCCAAATCTGGAAAGCCTTTGGGTCGCTTTCCCTCCCGCTGGTATTTCATAAAATTATATAGATGTGTGATGCAAGGCAGCCTGTCCTGTAGAAACCTCTTCCTATGCTTAGTCACAGAACCCGTGTGTGGGACGTTACCGCTCCAGCATGTCTAGTGCTTATATATTATATATAGTGTAGCGGATATCTGCTGAACTGTGTCTGATACTGTAGGGTATTAGTGCACTATATACGTGTGTGTGCATATTATATAACCTGTGCATGCATGGGGCATCTATCTGCTGAACTGTGTCTGATACTGTATGGTATTAGTGCACTATATACGTACTGTGTGTGTGCATATTACATAACCTGTGCATGCATGGGGCATTTAGGTATTGTGTGTGTGTTTTGATTATGCCAACAAACTATCTTTTTAAGATCTGACAACTCCAATAAATTCATGTTCAAGCCAAACATTAAATAAATTTACATCTCCTCAGATAAATACCCTTAAACTGTGTGTATTTATATTTTCTATGTGTATATAATAGTCGGGTTATGTATAGTGTATATGTATTCTGATGCTGTGTATGTGTATAGGGGTGTATATTTAAGATTCAGCCTAAGGGTGCAGAATTTGTTAGTGTTCTATTGGATATTAAGGAGATCATTTGTTGGAATAATCTGTTGTGGAAACCATGGACTCTCCCTTCAAATGGATGAAAACTTTTCAGGAGTTGATGCTTATTCACTTATAAATAATACCTCTGTGCAAACTAAAGTATTAAATATCTGAATGTGCATTGCAGGGTTACACTGATACTCCTGCTAAAGTGAGATTATGGCTTTTATGGACTTCCTTGTAGTGCTTTGGCTTCCCGCTTTGCACCTCATCACGCACGTTCCTCATGTCACAAGCAGGGCTGTTAAATTAGAGAATATTTTAATAGAAGGAAATCGCATGTCCCAAGCAGTGGGAAGGGAGGGCAACATGTATGTGCTCTCATTGAAGGCTTCAATTTTTGAAGCCCGGGTTCCTTATCTCATGTTAATCTGCTGGGGGGTGGTTTAATGAGCGCAAGGGAATGTCTCAGTGCCCCATAGGGTGGAATAGCCAATGATTAGGCTGCCTCCTGCATTCCGACTCTTTTCCTCTCTTTTTTCCTTCCCTGAGAATGCTCTCCTGCTTTAGCGGCCCCTTTCCCAGTGTAATCTCCTCTAAATTCTTCCTGACTTTGTTATAGGCAGCGTTTCCTTCCACGGTGGCTTTGCCTTTACTGGACTTCAAAGACTCAACATTTATTTTTATACCATGAGCTCTTGTATTTTTGTAACTTCGTAATGCAACTTGTTTCAGTAATTCTCAATTAATGTTGGTTCAACTGATTTTGGCAATAATAACCCCTTCTGTTCTTCCTGTTCCCTTTTCACTATGGCAGCAGAAAAAAAATCCCAAAACTCATTTGCACAACTGTGTACTAAAAGTCTGCTACTTGGAGTGTGTGTATGATGCTTCTTGATGGCTTATGTGTAGAGGAATATATCTGCATTAGTCTAAATCATGCACAGATACTACAGTGATGGGCATTATAAAAATGTCTGCAATAAATAAAATAAATTATTGCTGACAGTGTAACAAAGGCACTTTTGTACTGTAGCACAGCTGAGCCAAACAGAGGAGAACATCTGCTTCTTGTTTCCAGAAATAACTGGTATTTTGAACGTTTTTTCATCCTTTTAATAATTTTCTGTAAACTCAGTAGGTGAAACAGGATTAGCCTCTGCTAAAACCCCTCATTTCTGCCCTTCACCCTGAGCTCTTAGCAGTGCTAATGTAACGTGCTGTTGAAGAGCTGTGTAACACAATTATAGTTGTAGAGTCCTTTCAAAAACTAGGTGTTTGCAATTATCTTCAAACCAAGACTTGGATTAAATGAAATAGCAGACACTGGTGTGTGATTGATGTGGGCCTCCAAAACGGGGAAAGTATTGATGGAAACCTGGCTCCTGACACAATCTTCTGCTCCCCACCCTCTGCCTTGCGGTTGCCTTCCCACTTTTTGCTTAGTGACATGTTCTCTTATACCTGGCTCTTCCTAAACTTTGTCACCCGAGCTCCAACTTTGGAGCAAAGGATGGACCAGTTTTGTAGAGCCCCCCTTCCCGTCCCCATGCAGGTGTGCAGGGGCAGGTGTGATCCCAAAACATCCTATGTTTAATATTGATCTTTAAATCATCTGCTCACTGTGGCACAAAGTGTTTTGTGGCCAACATGGCTTGAAGGCCGGGGGTTATTTTCCTTAAGGGATTGTGCTCGTTCAGATTTATTTAACAACACTTAAGTAGGTGGGACTCGGAAGGAACCTTTCATGTTGGTGTGTTGGTTATCACTGGGTTAAGAAAGTGTTTGCTAATGCATGCTGATAGCCTTGCAATTTACTGCTAATAAATTCCTGGCAGGGCTGGTCTGTGCCATATGCGATTGCCTTTATTCGTATGACAGCAATTATTATTTACAGTTACAAGAGCATAAAGCCTTGTACTATAATAATGAATACTTCACAAGCAGCCTTATGAAGGCCACAGATACAATTTTAATTATGGTTTGAAGGCCAAACCCAGAAAAATAAGCTATTTTATTAGCAAAACTGTTGGGTAGCTGCAGCTCTACCCAGTGCATGTGCTCCAGTCTTGTCCTCCTTCCAGTAGCTTCTGTAGTCTCTCAGTGTCTTTCTGAGGCATAAACAAACATCTAGGCTTGTCAGCTTGATTTATTTTAAGTGTATCTTTATGTCTACATTATTTCTGTATCTTTTCTTACTTTTTTTTTTTTAAGTACTACTTAGATTTGTGAGTCTTCATCTCAATTAGCTCTTTGCTTTTCCTGTAATAATAATAATAGTAAAAAAGCTAAGCTTGCAAGCTGTTATGCTGACTCCCTAAACTTATCTTTTGGTAACTCTATTTTGATAAACTCTTTTGCATCTTGTTTTGTGAGGTGGTTGAGAACGATGCTTTCTGCTAAATACTTCTCCATCTCCTTTTCCACACGTGTAAATGGAGACTAATGGACGTAGGGCTGCCCTTGGTCCCCAGTGAAGGTTACATAATGTCCCTGCCCCAGGGTGAGGAGGGACAAATTTCAATTTTGGATAACTAAAACTAACCTTCTTTTGCTGTATTAGTCTGTGGTTGATACAGTACCAACTTCAATGAATTCACAAAGAGTGCAAAGTTAGTGTAATTCTGCTGTTTTTCTTCAGTTTTGTCACCCATGCCTAGTCTTACTTGTGACATACAATTTACTTGCCTGCTTCTTTGTCAGAAGTACCCTTAACAGTCTACCCAATAGTCCGGATTATATGGTTGCAACTTAAGCAAATGCGTGTCCTGAAACTGAAATAAGCCATTAATAAGTTTTAAAAAAACCTGTTTGTTGTTTCAAATGAACCAAATTACGGTATTTAAACACCTACCAATTTTTAACCCAGTATTAATACATGAAATTTTTTTAGCTTGTTTTTGTTTTTCCAGTAGCGAGACTGAGAATGTTCCACATATTGGTCTGCTGATTATTTATGACGCGGAGACACAAATAATGTTGTGTTGAGTCTTGGACGGGGTGCAGTGCTCACAGAGGAAGCCTTATGGCTGTTCTGCAGCTGTTGTCTGTCTGGAATACCTGCAAGGAAACTTCGCCAGTGCTGCACAGAAATAAATATTTTTTCCATCTTTCTCAACAGTTAAGGCCTGTTAAGTTCTGTCAAATATAGAGTTGAGGTTCTAAGCAAACAAGTTGGATTTCAGGGTACCGTTTTAGCTGTGGGTACATAGAGTGGCTTTACTGAAGTGTCACTGATAAATAGATACTTCTTAAATTTCCAGTTTGTCTAACAAAGCTTTTTTGTTCAAGGAATTTGGTATTAAGCAAGTAAATAATGTGATTGTTGCTAAGTGGTTGAGTTTTGTTTTTAGTAGCAGTTTCTATATTAACTTATTTTATGGGCAATCACATAGAAGGAAAAAAAACCTCAGAGACATTATGACTCTTAAAGTTCCCTGAAGTAGGGTTGCAAGTTCTCATTTTTTAAAAAATCTAAATACATTATAAACAGTGTTACAAATCAAATCTATTTTTACATAAAGGTGTGAACCAGAATAAAACTGGCCACTTTATTTTGGCCTTTCAGTTTGGGTGAAATGCCAAAGAAAGCAGACTTGTAATATAAACTCAGAAAAGTGAATTAGAGTGTAAATTCTTTATTACCACCTGAGGAAGCCCTGGTGGCTGGGGAACACGCTCAGAGCTCCTTGTGCCCTGGCTGTGGCTGTCAGGGGCGCCGATGCTTTGGTGACTGGGGTCTGTTCAAGACCCTCCCCTGGTGCCTGGATCCTCAGCGCTTATTTCCAGGCGTCGTGTTGCTTGTTCCAAGTTCCGTCGCAGTCCTGGTCTGGTGCCATGTGTGAGAACTGCCTGTGGCTGCCATCAACACTGCTTTCCAAAGCAGCTTCTTTTATCTACAGCTCCGCTTTGTGTGTTTATTTCGTTTCTCTCCCCATCTAGCTGTTTCAGCCTGCGCCTAGGCAGCTGATTCTAGCTGCCAGGTTTGCCGCTTGGTGCTGGGCTCCTCCGCGTGCTGCTCCTCTGTCCTGGCTAATGCCGATTCCTTGGAGAAACGTGGCTCGGCTCCGCGGACAGGCACGGCCAGCCCTGCGCGGCGGCTCCTGCGCCGCCCGTGTTTGCTCAAGGCTCGGCCGCCGTCCTTGGTGAGTCACTGGGTCGCACAGGACACGGTGAAAAGCTCCAGGCTCGTTTGTCTGCTCGATGCCATTCCCCATTGCAATTCATTGAAATGAAGTGGTGAGTAAGAATGCCGGTCTGTTACGGGATGCAAGTGAATGAAGATACTCAATCCATTTACTTGCCTTTTCTTTTTTATTAACTTAGACTGCTTCTGTTTCAAAACACTTCAGGTAAGTCTGTCTTACCTGAAGAAAAGAATGCTCCATTACATCTAGATTTGACAGAATGGCTGTTCTGAGTGTCAGCGAGCTTGAGAAATGCTGCTAATAAAAACTACTAACACACACTCTTGCATACTGGCTGATCTCAGGGCTTTGAGCACTTCTTGCATTTAAAATATGATGAAATTCTGGACGTCCTAATCAAGTACAATGCAAATACGGTCTTTCTCTTGTCTGTGTACTTGCCCAGAAATACCCAAGGCTGTTGCCTCATCTTGTTCTGCTCCTGCTTGCTGAGGCTCCCTTCAAGGAAACCTGGCCACGATAGATGCAATAGCCAAACCGTTTGGGCTTTATAATTTGTGTGGTGTTATCATTCACTCTGATTGCTGTGTGTGTGCGTACGGGTATCTGTTATGTGCTTTACATGCGTCACTCTTCAAGTACCTTTTCTGAAAGGTGTATGTGTATAAAACATGGCTTTTAAAGGAAATTCTCCCGTGAGACATTCTTCTATGGAAGTCTCATGTGGAAGAAAATTGCTGGTGTGATTTCTATGTATTTTTATACATATAAGTTTAAAAAAAATTAGGAAAATCTTAATATATGTTGAAGGTTTTTGTTCCCTTTGCTTGCATGCAGAGAGTGAACTGCAGTAGTTGGCAGAATAACTTCTGCGGCCGTGCCACTTGTGTGGTGGCTGTTTATTTCATGTTGGTTGTTAAAGGAATTTGAGAAATGGGTGTGGGTGTGAATACTTAATCAGAATTTCTTAGTCCTACTATGAAATTACTCTCATATGTCAGGACGCTGAATTTCCCCTTGTTTACCATCCGTTAGTGCTCTCTTCTCCACCTTGCTTCAGAAAGCATCGCTCTAAGGTTCAATGCTGCAGCCCAGCTCCAGCCAGCAGCACTGAGTTCGGTTCTGTGATCCAGCTCCTCACTTGGAGAACTCGCTCGTCTGCCCTTGTCCCAAAGGCGAGCAGGAGCAGGGGAGCTGTAAGCTGTAAGCTTAGGCTGTAGAAGGTTGAAAAATAACAGGTTTTTTTGAACATTGTCACCACTGACGATGACTTTGATGCTCCTGAACAGTTCCAGACATCCTGGCCCTCGGTCACTGTGGTGACACCGGTGTTGTCAGCAGTTGGCCAGTGACCACGGTGTCACTCTCGCCTGTTTTGCAGTCAAGTCAAAGTGGTGACCAGCTAATCCAGGACCTGGGACTTTCAAGGATAAAGCTCTGATTCTTCTTGGCAGATACCAAGGTTGCTACTCGTGTGAACCTTGAACACTGCTAAAGGAGAGAATCAAGATGACTGTGTTTCTTGATGATCTTCCAGGGAGCACACAGAGTAGGGTTGCTCTAAGATGACTTTTCCTATCCATGTTTCCACTTAACCGTTCCTGGAAAAACTGGTTTTTCATTTTAATGACAGCTGTAAGTGACAGCTCTGAGAGTCAAACCAGAAATTAGCATTGAGGCCTGGAACTCTTTATTGGAACTTATTTCCCTTAATATACATCTTTCTCCATGCTGTGGGGTCATGCACTTAGTTACATCTGTGCAGCAATAATTTAACTGAATGTTTTCTGTGATGAATAAAACTCAACTTTTGAATGTAATATGAAAACACACGCATTTGTTTCCTGTCGTATTATCCAATTTTCAAACAACGAATTTCAGGGACTTCTTACTATGTAAGGGTGTGTTCTCCAGAGCTGTTCATTTGAGCTAAAGGACGACTCCAGTGCCTCGTTATTAGCCTTAGAATAAGAATTCCTTAGAGATATTAGAATAGTAAAGAAGGGCGAGAAAAGGGTGTGGAAGGAGGTGGAGAACTTCCAGTCCCATTGGCGTTCAGAAAAGTTGCTAAATAGAATAAAAATACAGTTCTGTTTTGCTTTGGTTCTCCAAAACTGCCAAGGGATTTGAAGGTGGAGGGCAGGCAGTCAAGATGTGTAGGTGTTTAATTCCTCAAAAAAAAATAGTATTAAAGCCCTAAAATAATCCACTGAGTAAGAGTCGTAATAAAAATACCCTTAAAAGGAGAACTCTTCAAGCAGTGTACCAAAACTTGGTGCGAGATTTAGAGGAGTCTTTCCATAACAGAAGTAGTTTTGTCAAAACAAGTGTTACCCCTTTGAATAAGGGCAACTGGGCATCTGTTTGTAGCACAAATAAAGACCATGCCGATGGCTCAGTCCTAATAAGCTTCCACGTGTGCTGTTCCTGCGGATGAGAAGGCTGGATCTTCAAGCGCTTGTCTGACTATGGTGACATTTCTGGCATGGTCCCTTCGGATGCCCTTGTCTGGCAAGACTTTGTGTCAGGTGTCCTTATATTCCCATCCCAAGAGTGTAAAGGGCTGGAAATGTTCAGGTGGGAACCAGCGTCTTGTTCTTGCAGTGGTTTTGTCCATGTCAGGAAGCTGCACGTTCTGGAGGAACATGCCCCATGTCCATCCTGCATGGACTCTAGTGTGCAGACTTTTTTTTTTCTTAAGCACATGCAAAAATTTATGTTTTCATTGGGAAAGAAGTTGAGGACAGAGCTGTGAGGTGTCAGGAGCTCTGCTTTTTCTTAGAGCCCTGCTGCTGCCATAAAATCAGTTGCCCTGCTCTAGGGACTGCCAGACAAGCTGTGTCTAAAACTAGGAGGTCTTCTTGTTCCAGTGCCCTCAGGCTGAGAATATAGAGGTTTTTCCTTTGTTTGATGAAACTGTGATACACCCTTCTTCCCCTTTTGATGATTTTTAAGAGAGTATTTTGGAAATACCCTTAGTTCAGGGAAGTTTGCACAAATTATTTAGCATTCCGCATCTGGTTTCTCTAGGTTCCTTAGCTCTGCTAATTACTGGTTATCTTTTTAGCATGTTAAAAGAGTCTAGCAAATCCTTCCAGAATGGGAGAAAAATTGACTGCCTTGAGGGCTTCTCTCTTTTTAATCTTTCTGTGCTTGATTAAAGCATTGACATTTAAGCAGTGCATTCCTCCAAAGACTGATTAATAATGAACCTCCAGAGTTGGTTCTTTTGGTCTGGAGAAGAATTCTTGCATTGTGTTGCAGGTACATGCAGCCAAAGATGTTATTCTAGCCAAATAAGAATTCCTACAAAAATAGAAAAGTTTGTTTGGATTGTATAGCTAATGTATAGTTCCCGGAGTGTCTTAATATTTTTCACCACGACAATTTGTATTTGGAAGAGCTGGAGAACGAAACCTCCCTTCCTAAACTGTGTTGTGAACTTAGTGTTGAGAGGTCGTGGATTTGCTTATGTTGCTGAACACTGACTCTGAGAAGGTTTTTCACCCTTCCGTCGGAGCTGTGCTTGCCAGTGACTACTGGATATTGTGGCTTATGCAACAGGGATATTCTTAAGTCTAGTTTCGCTTAGTCTGTGTTTTCAGGGCTCCACGTAACACCGCCAAACTGAGCGAACCACTGCCCCTACTGTAGGCTGCGCAAAGTAGAAGTGGTCCTTCCAGCCTGTTGTTGATGGAGGTTTCTATTCCTGTTTCCCATTTGAAGTAGGAAGGAAATTGGTTGTCCTGTGTTAACTCCTGATTTGTTAAACAACTCTGTAGTGCTTCTTTCAGAAAACTCTTCTTCTCTTGATACCATTATATGTGACTTAACGAGATGGCTGGTTGAGGTTTGAAAATGTGCTGACCAGCCTTGATGGTCTCCTGCTTCAGAAAGGGCCTTTCTGTCCGGTTCTGTAGCAGCCTGGTCTCCTGTTTACCACCATGGACAGTTATTTGCTTTTGCTGAGTGTTTTTTCTGCGTGTTTACCAAGCTCACCAGGTCCCTGACAATGGTGGTTCTGAGGAGGAGGCAACAAAACATGACATTGAGGATGGGCTGCAGTGGGCTGGCGCTTTGGCTTGGCAATGGGTCGTTAGGCAGTTTCAGTTATGTGCTGGAATCTCGGTCCTATTTTTTTGTCCCAATTGATTCCTCACGACAGAGATCCCTTCCCTAGTCAAAATTTTGGTGTTAAATCATATGCCCAAAGGAAAGATACGTGGCCCTTCCTACCTAACAGTCTTATTTCAGAAATCAAGAGGCATAGCACAGCTAGTGGGGTTGTTAGGAAGAACTTCTCGGCTTGCAAGTCCGTGCTAGCCTGCTGTGCCGGCCTGACCCGAGTGTCACGGGTTATCCTGGGTGGAGCTCCCACTTGGGATGCGCATGGTTTCCTGCACACATTAGCCAAAAAGGGAGTTATGTGGTGTAGTAGATCCACAGGTAACAGCCTGGGCAGTGTGATGCTGCCTAGCCAGGAGGATTTTTTAAGAAAAGCTGAAGATTTCCTCTGTGCCTAGCTTAGTCCCTCCTCCTGCAAATTGGAGTATGTAGAATTCGGAGGTCAGAGTTCAGCTTTTAATAATGGCAGTGATGATGATGCTTTGTTTTCCTAAGCTCTAGTCAAGCATGTCTTTATTTTTATCTGAAATAATTATACAGTTTTACCAGTAATGAATGCTTATGCAGAACAGGAGAACTGCAGGTAGTAGTTCTGCCAGGCTGCCTTGCGCTTGTCCAGAGTGCACTTGGGTGGGCTTCAGCCGCGAGGAGTTTGGATGAGATTCCCACACATTATAAATGCGCCTTTTTTTCAGGAGAACCAATAGCAGAGCCACATAAAGTATCTGAATTGCAATATTGAATCTTCCTGCTGCTTCTGGGCTGAAATCAAAGGAGGAGAGCCTGGTGTGTGTGTCCCCCACCTCCGTTGGCGCAGGCACTGCTGTCCGGAGGTCGCTGTGTTGCAATCTCCTTGTTGCAGCGTTCTGCTCTGCCTTCCAGACTCCGCTTTCATCATGGGCTACGTGTGTCTTCCCCCGACGTGAGCTGATGAGTCAAAAGTCTGTTTCTTCAATTAATGCATTGCATTGTTTTTTAAAAACTTGGATTTGGGACTTGCATTGAGTTTGTGTGTGTGGTGGGTTTTTTTTTTCTTTTAAGAGACCTATTGTATCTCTATGTAGGATATAGTTGAGTAATAGTGAAAGAGTGAGGAACTGCAGAAATCCGTGGGGTATTGCAGTGCAAATTAGTGTTGATTATGGTTTCAGAGGAATGACAGAGTTGAATGCGGCTTATCTGGGGCTTGTACGTGTAAGTAATTACAGCCTTGGAAGTTTTTGCTCTCTGGGATGAGGATGCCATGGTTGATTGGAGAGGAGGCTTCAATGTTATCTTGTCCCTGTACCTTGGCGGGTGGCCCGCGTTCCCGGTGGGGCTGTGCTGTGACGTGGGTCTGTGGGCGCTGGGCAGCGGTTCCGCGTCTCACCTGTCCCCACGTGCTGTTCATCAGGACTGTCTTGTTGTTCATCAGGGAGCAGCTTGTCCGGAGGGCAGGACGGGGCCGAACAGCCCCAAGCACTCGCACGAGCGCCCTAGCGAGCCCCTGAGCACCCATCTCTGGCTTTTTCTGTGTCTGAAGCTGCTAATTTGCTCTTTCAGGTTTATTCTTGTAGCACTTTGTGTAAGCGACCAGACACTTGCTGATTTCAACAGTTCAACTTGTTGACTTCAGGGGGCTCTTCAGCAGCTTTGGGTCATGGTGCTGCTTGTGGGGTCTTCAGTCTCCTGGTGAAAGCCCTTCCATGCCAAGTCCTGCTCTTCCACAGCAGCTACCCGTGTGGTCACCTTAGGATATGGTGAACTACCCATGCTCTTGAATTCTGGCACCTCACTGTCTTCAAGACTGCTTCTTTATGGCTTTCCAGTATTAATCTTTAAGTCAGAAATGTATTTTAAAACTCAATAATGAGTGTCTGGGAGCTTTATGGTAATGTTTTACTTAAAGATTTTTTTTTCATAACTATATACTGTTGTGCTGAACCAGGATAAAGGCTGAACTGCGCTTCAGATATTCAGAACTCTCTATAAGCTGCTCACTTTGAATAAACGAGGTTTAATGTTCTTGGCTCTCCAGTTTAGGGCCCTTGGTATTCTCTTTGCAAAATCAGCTTTTCCAAAGGAAGTTCTCTGGCCAAGATGGAGCTCCAGAAATGCTGACTCAGTGTGATGAAACAGCAGTAAAAATAATTTAAAAATTTCCCTCTCTCATTCCTCCAAATGCTTTTCCTTTACCAAAATTTTATATCAACGTAGTCCAGGGTGCTTGGGTAGAAGGTGTTTATCTGTGTTGGGTGTGGGGAGCTATTGGTGAGTAAACAAAACTTTTGTTTTATTTTCCAGTATAAATGTTTTGCTTTTTTATTTTCAAGAATACTTTGCCGAATGGTAGTACTTTCAGTCTATAAATAAACTGTAATAGTGGGCCCAGGGCCTCTGTTCTTAAACCAGATCTGTTTTATTTTTCTGCTTTTATTATGGAGACTTCTATTCCTTGGGGTGAAATGGAATTCTTAAGTCTGTGCTTGCAACCATGTGTGTGTTAGAAGGAACTGCATTAAGGCAGAGGCACGGTGCATTAACCCTGTTTAGAGATGTGGAACTTCTCAGGAAAAATAATGCCGAACCTGTAAAAATAGCTTCTGGCAGTCTGAAAAACAAAAGGCAGATTGAGGCTTCCTATTTTTTGGCTATGCGCTTGTTAACTGATGTTGTCAATTGCTTCCTTGATTTGCAAAAGCATAAAACGAAATCCCGTTTTTGTTTTTCTGCTGTATTAAGATAATATATAAAGTAGGCTGATGTTTCCTCAGTTAAAAAGTCACCTGTACAGATAAATATAAAGTTAGGCATGATTCAGACAAGAACATAGTTTGTGTTTGTGCTGTTGCTAGTACTAACCAGCAGATTCAGGCTAGCTAACCTTCATATTTCCGTCTTGTTTTCTTAATTTTTGCTTGCAGATCTTTTTAAAAGTCATTTTTAGTACTTAAGAAATGTGAGAATAGACATGATATCTGCCCTTACGTCCAAAAGTGCAGTGCAGAATCCGGGAACTCGCGTGTTCTCCAAATAACACGTGAAAATCAGTCATATGTGAAAGAAAATGGAAGTACGTGCTGAAAATATTCCTGAGTAATACTCATCTGGGTGCCCTACGTAGGCAGCAGCAGCTGTGTAGGTAGCTGCTGCATTAGTTTGGTGATGTAGTTTACTTTTCTCTCATAGAAATGAGCAGAGGTGGGCACTTATTGGGAGAGAAACACGTGAGGGATTTAACACTGCTTTTTGGGGTTTTGTTCTTTGTGCTGATATCTTATAATCACAGGATGTATTTCTCTTAATATATCTGCTGTAGATATTAGTGTTCCTGTTCTCTTTCCTCGATAATGGAATATATCTTTGAAGTGGCTGAACCAGTTTATTTTGCACAAATGCTGTTGGGTGGAGTCTCCGGCAGCAATTTAAGACCATGCTGGAATTTACTGCTAGTATAAGAGGTGCTTTAATACCACAGATTGAAAAAGTCAAATTATTTCCTATTTTTGAGTTGTAGGGCATAACGCTACTTCCTTCATTCCTTATTAGTGCTATTTAGACCGTGTTGTTCTTTGCAAGATCCTCTTGGGAGTATTTTCACTGATCTGAACTGCTAATCCATCTATTCTTCTCCTTGATATTGCCCCAATGCTTGTATTTAAATGTGCTTTAGAAAAAATGGCCTCCAGATAAAAAAGGAGGATGTTTTTAAGGAAACTGTTACTGTCTGCTCTCTAGCTGTGACATGCTGCTCTTGTGCACTTCTTCTGCTTTTATTAATGTCAAGTGCTAAGGCCGTGGTGCCCTTTATGCTTCTTTATGTTAATGCCATTGACCAGGGGGAGAAGATTGAGATGTAAAGGAGTTAATTTCTGGTTCATCCCATCGCCTTCCTTTCAGTAAAAGATAATGTTATCTGCCACGTGTTTAGCCCCAGCTGGCTGCTCCTCTGGCACTCGTGGGGCAGGACGTGGGGCAGGCTGCTCCAAGCAGCATCGCTAGGGCTTCTTAGGCTGCTCCAGACAGATCTGGATATCCACAGTGTGGATCAGAGAATTCCAACGAGCCTGCCTCTGTATTTTTATTTCTACTATTACATTATCAGGAAGGAATTTGGGAGGACTATTTTTACAATTGGCCTTCAACGAGGACTAAAGGAAACGGGGCAGATTGCGCCCGTCAGTGAAGTAACAGGAAGGGCCCCATAAACGAAGCTGAGTAACGTTTCCTGCGCGCGGCTGCGACAGAGCCGGCATTGAGGCCGCCGGCCGCTCCGTGAAAGGTGCATTCAGGCTCCGTGCCTCCGGAATCCCGGCACGCCAGCTGCAGGAGCGGCCGCAGCGAGGCCGGCTCCGCACGGCCTGCTATGCCAGGAGCTATTGCACCTCGCTTCACCGGAATCTCCCCGTTAAAATAAGGTTAATACGGAGGAATTGTCCAAGAGCAGGTCAAAACTCTTAGCCTACTATAAAGTCGATGTTTGATTCTGCTGCAGTTGGTTTCCAGCCTTGTTTCCTGCTTGGCACTTTCTCTGATGAAAGTGCGGAAGGAAAAGAACCAGCTCTTTGGAACAGGGAAAATGGGGAGGCAGCTCCTGCCCTGTAGCTGCCTTCCCGGGAACGTCCTACCTGGCGCTGGGCTCAAATGCCAGCCGAGTGATGAAGTTATTAGCATGGTAATATTAGCATATTACCTTTGTTTTTAAAGGCAGAAATGCATGTTGTGTTTTGTTTTGCTCTTTGAAGTATCTAAGCTGTGGTACAGCTGTGTCTGTAACAGATTCTAGAAAAAGCCATTTTTCCTCTTTAAGCGCTGTAAAATTGCGTGTGTTGGCAACCGTCTTCTCTTACCTTGGACAAAGTGCGGGTGCAAAGTGCTGTCGGACATTCCTTGTGCGCCTTTAAGAACAGCTTTTATCCGGCCGAGGGAATCCTGGGTGGCTTGGCAGCCTCGCCGGGCTGGGCGTGGGGAGCCGTCTCGGAGCCA